>PNEQ01024972.1:0-35948 GCA_003012365.1 Medauroidea extradentata | reverse complement strand
ATAAAATTGACATGTAAAATTCTATGCTTTTCTCTTGCTTTAAAGTTAATATTTAAAATTAAAAAGAAAATTTTTAATGTAAATTTCTCTACTCGCATCCCCAATTAATAGGTTGGATCCCGCCGTATACATCCTTATACCTGGTTAAGTTGGCCTACTTAATTTGTTATAAACAGAAAAAAAAACATTTTACGACAAAAAAAAAAATTGAAATTTACAGTGTGATAAGAGGCCAAGTAAGTGCTACGTGCCAGTGCACGTCACATTACGTTATTTCATAATATTTTAGTACTTGTTAGCAACTAGATGTAATTTATGCCAAAATGTGTTTAAAGTACTAGCAATACTCGTTGGAGTAAAATACCTTACTTTCCTGCTAGAAATATTTGTTGCCCATTGTACATTTTTAAAAATTTTATTGGGCTTCAAGTCTCTTGAACTGGTCATTAAATACAGTTACACATAACTTGACACAAGGGCAGGAACAATAAAAGGATTTGTTCATTATTTATTTCAAAGAAATATCCCAGTGTTTGTTGGGAATGATTTCAGTAAACCATGAAAAACTGAAACCAGGATGATCAGAGCTTGCGTTCAAACCCAGGACCTCCCAAATGCAACTTGACTTTGTGGATCGGAAAACTTGGAAAGCGACAAGTAGTGAAGTTCTGAAAGTGACAACCTTTGACGTCCATACTGACTGCCTGTTTGTTAGGAGCAGAAACAGGGGAAGCAATAAAGACCTTGAGTTGTAGAATGAAGTTTTCACTGTAAAGGGTGTGAAGAGTATTTGAAAATATGCACAAGAGAATAATAGTACAGTCTATGCCATATAAGAATACAGTGTTTTACTACCAATGTGTATAACACGTGCCAAACACGTGGCAGGATAACATACAATTTAAAACAACATGAATTGATTGTATGACCTGATGAAGCAGTAGTGGCAGCCCTGATCAACAAATAGGTTAAGTTCCATCGCCGACATTGAAAGTAGTGTGTGTTATACGTGAAAAATAAGTAAGCATTTTGGAGGAAACATAATATAGTAGCATGGCTCCGTATCCAGCATTAGTCAGTTAATTTTTTTTATTATATTCAGATCCCGTAATTTTATCACTAATTTACAGGCAACTGCACCATTATCAGAAGAACAGCCACCGTTTGTGAATGTAAAAAGGTGATTGCGGTGAATGTAAAAAGGTGATTGCGTTCGTGTGTGAGAGAGATTCTTATAATGTGTTACTTTATTATTCTGTGTGTATATTTAATATATTGTAATGTGGGGATTATAAAACCCAGCCTACAATCGCCAGTGGGATATTATGACGTCTGGCAACCAAAACAAAAGGATGGCCATTTGCGAGTGTTTGAGCTTCTCATGTGTTCGTTGGCGATTAAGATTCTTCTAATGTGTTATATTAATATTTTGTGCGTTTATGTAATTGTAATATATTGCAATGCAGGAATTAAAATACCTCGCCTGTAATCGCCAACGACAAAGGGATAGTAAGACTTTTTTCGGAAGACGAGAACTTGTAGCAGCTTCGCATGTCTACAAAAACCAGTTGCTAAGTAAGAAGCGGCCAGCCAGAGAAAAAGTGCTTCAGAAAAAAAAAATGTTACCTACCTTTTATTTGTCCTGTAGCCCTATATGTAGCCATTCTTTTTCAAGGTGCCGACTTAATAAATTCTTTTTGTAGGAAAGTCAGTGTGTAATGTTTTTTTTTATTTATAAATATAAAGCAAGTAAGCTGTTGAATCAAGTCCACGTGAGATTTTGTGCCTGTCAGCTGCAAAACTGTAGGCCAGAAGTAAAGTGTACTTGTTTAATAATATGTGATAATCAACAAAATTATTTAAAGATTCTCTGGGCAGCTAGGCCTACCCATGTTTGTTAATTACTTACACATTTTATTGATATATTACAATATTTTAGTTTAGGTTCTCAGAGTGCAAATTTTTGCTACGTAGTCTACAATAAATAACCAAATTTTTTTAAATATTTTGAGTTGCACAACTATGATAACATTGATATTTCGAAGGTAGGTCTTACGACAAGAGGTAAGTTGGTTTGATAGTCTACTACTAAAAACTTTAAGGTATGTTTCAGACTCATGCGACACTAGCCACGCGGCTGAGCGTCAGCTACTGCGCATGCGCAGTACAGAATTGTTGGGTACTGCACATGCGCAACAGGTAGCGATGCGCGGCTAGTGTTGCATGAGTCGCGCCTTAGGAATCGTACCATAAACTAGCCAGCCCTATATGGCTTTATGATCTGATAGTGCAGAACCAAATTGAAGGCAACATGAAAAATAATTGTAAAAATGCTGCTTGAATTATTTTATTTATTGTTTGTTTGCTTGCACTGTCATAAGCTCTTGCAACTTCAGTTTGTTGTAACCAAATAAGCTGCTATAATTTAATATTTTTAGATGTCAAGTAGAAATAAAAATAACATGAGTTGCCCATACATGTTTGTTTATTTTTGGTAATGCCATTAAATGTGACAATTTTGAGCATACCTAGGAATATATACAGTACAATAAATAATTTAAAGTTTGAATGATAATATTAACTTAACATGTGTAGAGTAGGCTATCCATTACTGTAATATGAAATATTTCCATTAACATTGCCCACCCAACCCCAGTAAGATTAATGTGCAACTAGCATTGAAAATAAATTACTTGTCTGAGATCTGAAAAAATAATGAAAAGAAAATTACAACAGCCACTGGTGACCAGATGTCCTTGAATTCTTGAAAAGCTTCAATTGTCCTTGATTTTGACATGTCCTTAAATATCCTAAAAAATGCTTGAATTTCCATACTTGTCCTCTAATTTCCATACTTGTCCTTGAATTAATTTTCTTTGTTTGAAAGTTGAATAATTGTTCGTTTGGTAAACGTCAAGATGTACTTCTGTTGAAGCATGAAGACTGATATTTTGTTGTATGCACCTGAAACTTAACCAAAGTTTACAACATGCTAATAGTAAACTCGAGATACTGTACTTTGTATTCACAAAGTGGGTATTATTTCATTGTCTTGGGTTTCAAGTACAATGTATTTGGTGCGGGTAACCTTGTTCCAACTGTCATGGTTGCAGTGCCCATATTTTCTCTTTGAAAAAAGTAGAGAGGGAGAGATGGTGTGTGTAAGAGGGTGAGAGTGTGTGTGTTTATTGGCTAAATGTAAGCTCTGCAATAAAACTATTTTAATGTAAGCATGTGTAGGTCTGTATTACTTTCTTACATGGGAACCAATTTGCGGGGGAAAAAAATGCAGTGGACTAGCCATTAAATAAGCCCTAATATAAAAAAATTAGTGAAATATGATTCTTCGTCTTCTGCAACATCAGGACCATATTGTGAAACATTGTGTGATTAAAGCAACATGTCTGACTGTACGTTTGCCATGTCGCCATTATTAAACCGTGATTGTGTCGAAAATTCTGTTTCTCACGTGATCAATACATTTTTTGTAATTGGAAAGGGAAAAATATTACATGGAAGTAGCTTGCTGTCTATACACAGCATTTCTTTGTGTGCGATATATTTGGCAAAAATACTGTATTAACGAAAGATTTTTTCGTAAATTTAAGGTATTCGTAGTAACTTTCATTGTCAATGTCCATATAGGAGGTACAGTTGTTCTTTTCTTGATAATTGGTTTTGTGTTCTTGAAATCCTGAAAATGTTCTTGAATTTAAAAATCAGATTTGTGTGGCCACCATGTTATTGCAATCATAATATTCCTTATCTGTTGACATGTTTTGATTGTCAGCTGGAAATCACATGGTGGTGGAAGGATACATAATGTTTTTGTTTACATTGTCCTACTTTTTTATGATCTGTCAAATAATGGAATGCTTATATGGTATGGTCTGTATCTTCAGCCTGTCTTTCATTACAAAATGGTAATATGGATGTTTACACTTGGAAAGCTGACGACATAACATACAGCTGCAATGAAAGAAAGCTATTTGAACACATTGACATTGTATGGCAATAAGTCAGCATGTTTTCCAAACAGTAGTGTCCATGTTCTGTGAAATAAATGCAAGAAGAAAGTGCCATCAGCACTTAGTGGAAACAAAGCTTAAGGCAGAGAGAAGACGAGTAGAAAGATGGAAGAACTGTTGATGTGAATATAAATGTGGTTGTGAAAAGAAAAGTAAAAGTCCATATAAAGAGTGCAGTGCAACCTGTTGGGCAGACTTCGTAGTTGTGCGTCATCTGCACTGAAAAGAGAAAGTCTCGAAGAGTTGCTGGAAGCTCTACGATTATTAAACTGATATACAGTTTCAAATCTTGAATGTAGCCAGCCATCACAGAAACAGACTGTACTTGGATGTAAAGACGATGGGAAAATAATATCTGCCAAAGAAAGTGATAACATTGTAAATTAACTGTTTAATCAGTGTGATCATTTTTATAGTTGATCATAAAAGTGTACTGTAAAAATTTTTTACTTTTTATACATTTATTAAAATTAACTCGTAATCTGTTTTTAATAAGTCTAATTGATGATAAACAGCCAGAAATGTAAGTCGTAATGAGTTTTTCATTGATTCGACTTTCAGCAGTTAATTTTTAGATGTGAAAAGTTATTCTGTATATTTAGCATGATTTTATGTTTGTTACTACAGTTTTATTGAATGTTACAGGAAATAAAAGTACATAGTTTGCTTGTAAGTTAACAGAATTAATCAGAATGAAAAATTATGAGTAATATTGAAAGGACAGCACTAGAGTATTTGCAGTTTCCATTGTAACGGGGATGATACGTATAAAAACAATTTAATATTAACGTAATTATTCTGAAATATTTTTGCACCAAATGCAATCACATCAAGTAATAATTCCATGCGTATTTTGATCTCCAAGTTGTTTTGCTTGGGAAATGCCATATTTTCAAATACCACTGTAAACATTGCCGGCAGCAGTGCTGCCATCAATTGACACATTTTGCAAAACCCAGCCTACTTCTCGAACTATCTACCAATCACAGGGGACTTGCACTCTGCTATTGGCTAAGTCGTTTCGGCAGGCGGGACGGCCACGCAGTGGGACAGCAAAAACACAATGAATTGAATAGATGTCGAGATTTGGTCGCAACATTTTAACTTAAAAGAACTTATTTATTTTGTGCTTACTGTGTAATACGGTAGACAATACACTGAAATCACCATTGTATACATGAAATATACTGTGGTTGCTAATAGCAGGCACTTTGTTTTGTTTTTTTAGAAACATGCAGTCCGTCTTGTATTGTCACGCAGCGCTGTAGTAAATATTGTATTTGGAGTACATTTAATTGTATCGCTACACAAAGGAACTGCTGTAGACACTTATAACTGTTCTGAGTCGCAACCATACCTGTTCTTGCCACTCAAACAACAGGATTTAAAGCAAATTCACGAACTAAACGTAAGTTGCTGTAGAGTTAATAATACACAGACATGCATTAACAAGTCCAATGACGTCACAGGGACATCAGCATGGCAGCACTCGTCTTCACTGAGCTAAAATAAACTGTCTTTTTATTTATGTTTTTCTCGGGATATATGGACGCAAATAAAGTAAGTGTAGTGCCGTTATTTATTAAATTAAATGTATTTAAAAAAAATTAAATTAAAAAATAGGTAATGTCCCCATTGTATATCTGAAATGTACCCTATATGGTCTGATCATAAACATATTATTTTGAAAAGCAGAGTTGAGTTCTATTGTAAGCATTAATTAAACGTGTCTGGGTGTAACATTGTTTTACTTTAAGGAGCTGTTGTTATAACTTGTGTTTTCTTTGAATGCATGTAGTTCTTCAATAGTCGCTTACTCTGTGGCAAATTACAGTGTATAATTTTGATGGACGTAATTAAAAATATTGTAAATGAAATTGAGTTAATCTGTATTATCTGTATTTTTATATAGTATATTTTTCCACCAAAAATAAAAACCATTAATACCTCTCACAAGGTTAAATAATATTTTTAAAATCTTAGTAATGTTTAAATGATATAAAAAAAATAAAAATAGGTTTGGAAAAGTGTTGGTTTTATCTTGACTTATACAAATGTCTTCATACACATCTGAATCCTCTGCCCTTAATCACAATCTTGATGATTTGTGATTGCATGGTAGGTTTTGACCGGCTGACTTACGTTATGCGACTTCCATAATTATTTACTCGTGGTTTGTGAGGTTATACTATGGGCTTAGGTCCTTCCTTACTCGCAGTGGACTTTCGCACTATTTCTCAGTTCTTCGACAAACTTTCTCCACCAGTCTCTCCTCGCACCTCGCTTCTCACTGGTTGAAACACAGGCAGTTGTACTCGATGGATGCAACGTACAGTTTTCAGCCAGTCCAGTATTTTAACTTCACTTGGCTAGCAGATGAGAGTTCAGCGGCACAAACAATACCAGTTAGGTTGTTTCTGTTATGGAGCCGTAGTTCAGTTAATATCCACCGTAGTTTTGTGAGACAAACATTAGCTACATGGAGTGAGTGTATCTTCACATGTTCAACCTGTCTCTTCCCTCGGACAAGGTTAGTCTACTGGTGTATATGTATAGTCCTGTTGTTCATAAGCGAGAAACTTCTTGTGCATACCTTGAATTAGTACCATACTACTGTAATAGGATCGTTGTTTAAGAAAGTGTGACTTAGACACTACCATATGGTCTATACATGTTTGCTGCTGTCAAGTTGAACAAACACTTACTACAAAATTTTGTTTCAGTTTGTAGTTTTTCTCAGCTTAGCATATACTGTACAAATAAGAAATGCTTGTCTTTGAAAGCAATAAAATTAACAAAACTCTTTATATGTAAACTTAATCTTTCAACGTAGTGTAATTACATACATGGGTGGCATACATATACAATATGAAAGGGAAGAGGAAAACTATTGTAAAACTAAGAAAGAACTAAAGAATCCTTTAATTGTACACTGAAATGTTGTGACTTTATCGTCTGAGGGACTGGTTTATTGGGATGCATTATTTTGTAAAAAAAGGAATTTGTTTTTCACAGTATTTTTTACTGTGTGCAAATAAAATAATTGTAAAGCAAAGATGAGTATAACAATTATGAGTGTCATTGTTTCTGTTGGTAATGTATTGATTATATTTCAGTCTGATTTATTAAAACCCTTTACTTTCTTCCTAAAACAGTATGTTTCCCTACAGTAAGAATATGTTCGAGCACATATGAAAGAATTGGAAATTGTGTAGTCTTAAGTTATTTTGATTCCAATTGTTATTGTAATACATTTTTATAACAGCTAACATTAGGTAGCAGTCTAGTGAAAGTTCAAAATAATGTAGTTATGTTTTCTAAAATGTGTTTTGTTGTTACATAGTTAATTGTCACACATCCATGTGCGTGCCTAAATTCTCACACACACGCCTGCAGACTCACGCCCACAGACTCACACTTACTCTAAAAAAACTAGAACACAATGTAGAAGGAAGGTTAGGGTAAAATTGCAACTTCTGTGTCTGTAAAACCAGGAAAACCGAAGGAACTTTTTTCTTAGCGGATATTGTAGATTCCCTGGTAGTTATTGAAACAAAAAAATATATATATATTTGTTGCAGCAACATTTCCATGATTACAGCAGGGCCAAACATATAATTAATCTTTTTGACTCTTTTCTGGAATAATTTAAACCAATTCTCAGTATGTCTGCAGCACAAATTACTGATTGAAAATGGTTATTGTTTGTGCAATGTTAACTACATGCACACGAACAAGTTTCATGTGAGAAGCATTTAAATGTTCACATTTTACAGTTGTGCCAAAATTATTTTTATAAATTAGATGATTTCACTGCTAGAAAAAAACCCACTTTGCATTACTGATGCAAGAAAATGTTCACATTCGTACATAGCACTTAGTATGTGGTTTCCGTGGTTTACGACCGACAAAGTGAGAGCGCTTGTGAAGACCAGCTTGTCTAGAGCAACTAACAAGTATTACATATTTACTGGGATTGCAGATGTTTATTTTAGGTTATGGTACGC
The DNA here is from genome assembly GCA_003012365.1 of Medauroidea extradentata. Classification (NCBI taxonomy): domain Eukaryota; kingdom Metazoa; phylum Arthropoda; class Insecta; order Phasmatodea; family Phasmatidae; genus Medauroidea; species Medauroidea extradentata. The sequence continues at coordinate 27,913 of PNEQ01024972.1, read as the reverse complement.
TCCATTCAGACTGATTGTTCTAAAGTAATTTGTTTACATCAGAAAGTGGCAGTATTATCTGATAGAACAAAGTCGCTATGGTATTGAGTGCTCACATTAACCCGAAACACCTATAAGCAGGAATGCATTCAAAATATTTAAATTATTAATTTTTTTAGTTAAGTGTTTTATTTATTTACAAATTTATTGACATATAGCTCAAAATACTGTACCTGAATTTTGCCACGTTTGTTCTTTTACAGTAATAAATATGTTGTTACACACAGGTCATTGTGTGGACTAACTGTATACTTGGGAGTAAAGTTTAAAAAATGTAAATAATAACTAATTATAAGATCTGACAGTATCTTTAAACTATTAAATTTTTTTTTCTCTGCATTTGATAAACTTCTTAATTTATTTAAATGCCTGGTTACCAAGTAAAACTGGTGTTGGTTAGCTTTTCAGTTTTCTAGGTTGGCAAACATAACGTTAGGTGCAATAATACCATTAATATGTTGATAGAATAGTTTATTTTAAGTACTTATTTTACAACAGATAATATAGGTAACATAAACTGCTGTGAATGTTCTGAGTCACAGATCATCATTAGTTGCGAGAGATGGTGTGTCACCTTTGCGATTTGTTGATACAAACTATCTCTATGCAAATATTTATGTATATGATGTACGCAAGAAAGAATCACTGATAAACAATTTGAAATGCAATTACTGCACTTATGTTTCAACAACTATTAACAAATGTGTCTCAATTGTACTTTTCTAAACCAGTTAATTGTGATTTATGAAACAACTACTTTAATAATGTTAATGAAAAGTAATGTGCAAAGGTCTGTATGCTCTCCTGGTCGTTGACCGCACGGTTTGATGTCCTAAGAGGTCAGTGTGCCAACTTATGTCGTAAATATCTGCAGGTCTTGTTGACACTACTTAAATGTACCCTTTTATGAACAGTTTTGAGGTTAGCATGGGCATAGCAAAATTACAATTAGAGGTGTTAAATTGTGTTCCAAATACTTTCATGCAAATCTTACCAGAGCTTATACAATCAACAGCTTGATTAGAATTAAGTGTACCCAGAAAGTAAAAGTACTCGCGGAGCTTGCAGGTAAGTGAACATAAATACAGTAGCACAGTTACGACATTTCTACAGTCAAGTCCGTGTCCTCTTGAGAGTAGGGTAAGCTGGTGTTAGCATATGAAACAAAAGACATTTTGTGTAGAAATGTACACGCTAGTTTGTCATAACCAAAAATAACAGATTGTAAGTGTACGCAGTGTGTTCAAAATATTGAGAAAAGCAGACAAAACAAATACTGTGTACTGCTACGGAGATATGTGAAACCCTGGAAAAAGAGAGAGTTATATTTTGTTTTCTTATGGTAAATTATAATTTATTATATGTTGACAATACTAAGCCTAGCATATTTTTATATTTCCTCGGCAGTTTGTATTGACGTAAAAATTCAATTTTAAAAATTTTTCTGTGGTCTTTACATTTACTAAATTATTTAACAAAATATTAAGTTTTGACATATTTTGTTACCACGTTCATAAAGGCCCACATTCAGTGCAGGCATATTGTCACAACATAGCTAACGTCAGGTGATTAAGAAGACATGGTCGTGGGAATGGTTCGGTCTACAGAAGTTCTTGCATGTTGATTATTTACTATAACCTGTTGATTTTGTTTTGAAAGGAAAATTTGAAAGTCTTACGTATGCACGTGTAAATGAACTCTTTTGTTCATGGAAATTTATATACTAATTACCTCTGAGCATGTATAAATATTAGTTAATAAAGAAAACTTCACAAAGTATAATTTTGATGTATCTTTGGTGCATTGAAAATTTACTGTCACCGGCATGCATGTTATTATTTCTGTAGGTAAAATTAATTATTTCAATGTAACAATTGTATTTTAACTTGCAGCAAATACTTGTTAATGTCAAATAAAAAAAAATATATATTCAATATTTCTCCCGATCCCAATTCCAAACATTTGTTTGCTTTATTTTTCTTGCTTATCTGTAAATATTTCTGTTATTAAAGACATTGCAGGTTTAGTGTAAGTACCGTATTTTTAAAGGACTTTGTATTTAACCCACTTAACTGTGGGTCGGGCATTCCACTAGAGAGAACATATGTGCATGTGTATTTGTTTATATAAAGTAAACAATAACATTTATTGTTGTGTTTGTTTTTAGTAAGTACATATTCTGTGGACATAAGTATAAAAACCAGCAGAGATCTAGTGTTATAGGAGAAAGATACGTGCCAGTTTGTAGTTTGTGTTATTTTGACATGTAACTTTGCGTGTATTTATTTATTTATTTACACGAACAGCACAGGTGTAAGCAGGACAGTGCTATGGTCAATATATTGATACAGGGAATACAAGTTTACAATTCACAAACACAGTAAACAGAAGAAACAATATTTAGGAGGGAAGGGTGGGGGAATTCCTCGACCAGAGTATGTACTGTCTACACGTGATAGCCGTACAGGCCCGTGTGACTGGACCAAGCAGCAGCGTGGTGGGGATGTCGCACGGCATACGTCACTCAGATGTTCTATACACTGTCGTTGTAAACTAAATACCACAGGATAGTCTGGGGGTATTATGATGCGTAATGTTATTGTTTGACCTTTCTTAATGGTTTGCTGTACGAGAAATTATGAACAAAAGTAAAAAAATGTTAGCATTATTTTTGTAATTTATAATTAACCTATAAAGCATGTTTAGTTTGAATTGTGGCTTTAAATGTTGGTGTAATCTTGTGGCAAATTGGGGAATTTTTAGACCTATATTTTGTATTATAATTGGGCATTCTAGATCGTCAGTGATAACTTAGTGTGAACATATTCTCTAATGTGTTCTACCTCTCTTGTACGTAATCTAGGACAGCTGGAGTTTACGTGGAATTTGTCTGTAAAATAAGTATGAATTGAGAGTTTTTTCTTCTCTAGTTTTGTAGTGTCAGTAGGTGTAATGTCGTTCCAAATTATTGATCCGTATTCTAATTTGGTTTGAACTAGGTTAGAGTAGTGGCATAGTATAGTCAGGTTTGGATGTGGCAAATGTTAAGAGTATTCAACGTGTTTGTTAGAAGTGGACTTAATTTTTTTGTTTTGTAATGTATAGCATTATTACATATCACATTATCGTACATAACTATAACGTTAATTAGAAACAATGGCAATAGGTTAGTCAGAAGACAACATCTAGGTTGCAAATATAATTGAGTGAACTATGAGTGATATTCAGCAAGTTTTCATATTGTCCCGGGCAAGATGTCTATACTGTATGTTGGCTTGTCTGACTGCACCATAGTCACATTGCGCTAATGATTATAGATTCTCACTGACACAAAGAGTGGAGTTTAGAGAGTCTTACAGAGGGTTTTGCTGTGTGAGCTTTTTGTTAGCACTGTATAGTTCCATCTATGGTGTAATTAAATGTGATAGGTGGAGAAAGTGATGAGTTGGGTTATATATTTCAGTTAGTTATTTTTGCACCAGTTGAGGATGTAAACAATGTCCGCCTGTGACAGTCAGTTGTAGCTGTAATATGTGACTGGAGTTTTTAACTGAGGAAGATGAAGATACAAATATAAGTCAGGACGGAGATCCATCCTGAGGAACACCAGATAAAGCGGGGTGTTTGTCGGAATACTTGTCTGGCACTAACAGAGAATGTCTTGTGATGTGTAACTTGAGAGCTGATTGGTGTGATTGATACAAAGACCAAAGGCATTCAACTTTACAGTACAAACTTGTGGTTGACTGAGTTGAAGACAAAATAAATTGCATCAACTTGGTTTCTTGATTTGTGATTGTACGCAGATTTATTTGGGGTAAAGTCATTTTGTTTTTAAATGCAACAGCTTCGACAATGTGCTAAAACATTTGGGGAAGGGGAGATGTGTAATAATATACTTTATACATTTGTTTGCACGTTGTTTTGTTCATCTTTCTGCTTGTATTTTATTATAAGAGTATCGTATTGGGCTACACTGCATACATTATTGCATTTACAAAGCTCGGGAGACGTTACGAAGTTGTGGGAAACAATTGTGGCTTTAGAACATTTCTGTAATCATAAAAGGATGTAGGTAGTTACAGACACACAAAACTCCCGACAGCACTGCAGTGCGTGTTACCACCCTCGCCGGCAGAGCATAAATGCCAACACAATCTCTGCCGATGGTTGTTCATTGCACACCTAACTTCACAACGTATGGTCAAATACATCTGCATAACATGGGAAGTATATCAGCAGAAATGTACATTTATGTCAACACACTGTGTACAAATGTATCATGTTCGCATCGTCCATTACTGTGTCCAGCCTTCTACCAAGTGTGCACAGTGAAATGTTGCACCAGTGTGACCAATGTTAACTGTAAGTGATCTTGGCTTTGTATTCTTGCACAGCATATTGTCATTTTCCAGTAATTTATTAATTGATGTGTGGACTCAATTCGCACAGTTAGTTGGATATTTATGGTGGAGTGTTTTACTTACACAATTTCTTTGTATACTTGTAGTAGAATTATTAGCTGTTATGAAAGCTATAACGCCTCGTCACAAGTGTTCAATAGTCCCTTATTAGACTAATTTTCTTTCTTTTTAAACTAATTGGCAGTTTTCAGCATAAATGTCATTTGTAGCGTGTTTTTGGTCAAGTGTTATTTCCTAATAATCTTGTGTTTTTCATTTGGATTAGTCAGGTTTGAAAAATCTTGGTTTAGTAATGACTTTCTTGATGTGGAATATGTACCTGCGATTATTTGAGGTTATGATATGTTTTTGAAATAAAGTCCTCAAATTTTCAGAAGTAATTCTGCAGCTACCCGTGAATGACAACATTACTATGTGAAAGTTCGTACTTTTTGGGATTCATTGTTATATTTTTGGTCGTACTTTATGTTGTGTAAATTGTGGCAGTGGTATACAGGATGATTGTCATCATCAAGCGATGCAGCTTCCACTCTGCGGCCGGATCAGCTGGTAAAACTTCTCCATCTTCCTCTGTCCTCCCACCACTCTCCCTCTACCAATGTCTCGTCTCCCAGCCAGCTCCTCTTTCCACTCATTCCTTCACTTGTTCCTCCCATCACAGTCTTATGTCTTCTTACACTGTATTTCAATTTAAACATTTTCCTCGGCAACCTCACTGCTCATTCTGTTTACATGCCCTTACAACCTCATCCATGCTTCCTCTACAACCTCTGGTATTCTCTGGACCTGAACTCTTTCTCGTACAGCGTCAGTCCTCAGCTCGACTCTTCTGTTGACAGTCATGATACTCGTTGCAAACTTCATGCCTATCGCCTTCGTTTTTATTTATGTTTATCTGTCCAAAACCGTGTTTTTGCTCCGTATGTGACAATGTGCATGAAGTATTACATGTGCAATACGTACTTGTACAAGGTGATACTGTACTTAAAATGGAACTAGTTTATCTGATTTCAAGAAGACGGGTTGAAACAAGTAAACTTTTTGGTATTGTTGCAGCAATCTCTCTCACTCACTCACTCACTCACTCACTCACTCACTCACTCACTCACTCACTCACTCACTCACTCACTCACTCACTCACTCTCTCTCTCACTCTCTCAAGAGAGTAGAAAGATGTTGTTGTGCTATATATTCGCACTTATTGCCAGTGATTGTGAATGGAGTAACAATAGTATAAATAGTAAATTATGTTAGTGACTTGATTAAATAGTACAATACAGACTCGTACGTGGTGTTTAACTAAAAATATTGAAGGTAACAATATTCAGTATTAGTATACATATTTATGTGTTTTGTTTCAGTAGATCCTGTGTGGCCTTGGGCATGCCTTACTACAGCTCCCAGGATCTACGGAAACAAAACATTACTTGAATACATGAAACCTCTTTGTAATGACCCCACTGTTCCTGAGAAAAGGACCGTTATTGAGAAGTGGACGTTATAAAAGGAGTTGTTATAAAGGGGATTTACTGTATGTTTATAAACATTGAATATTATTAGATATATTATTTTCAGTCACCATTTTTTAACATCCTGGTTATGAAGTGTTTCATATTTTATTAAGATTAATACTTTCTGAATAATTTATTTTTTACAAGTATTGTGTATTTTAGTGTGAGCTAGCTAGTTGGCTGACCGTGCCAGAAGCTAGAGGCAGCATTGTATGATGATCATGCTTGCTACTGGTGCGACAAATGTGAGACACAGAGGTCCAGAAAAATAATCAAAGTGACATGCTTGTCAATTGTTTCTCACCCTCTTCTCTCTTTCTAGAAAAGATGAAACCACACAGAAGACATACACTCTTTGTGTATTATTCAGACAATAACACTTATTATTCTGTAATCGAAACATGAAACAACATTTAAAGTTAATTAGTACAAAGTAGAGCTTTATTTTCACGTGCACAAAATGGATGGTGCTTAGTTCAGTATTTCTTGAATTAAACGTACATTTTTACATTACAATATTATATTACTTGCTTTAAAACCAACTTAAAATAGTATTGACAATTTCACTTTACCCAAAACCAACTACTCTATATCAAATGTTAGGGCTCTTTTTATTACTAGTAAGCAATCAAATTTAATAATAAAGTATATTTCTGGTTTCATTTGCATCAAACCCAAGTTGTTACATTATAGCTCCTATTTACATGCACCAAACACAACTTAAGGTAGAAGTGAGTCAATTTCACGTTCATTCAACACAAGTTCATATTACTACATAGCACAACTTTTCTTGCATCAAATTCAACTTGATGTAGTAGAGAAACTATTTTGTACAGACTAATCCTACATCATTATTGCAGTGTAGCTCATTGTTAATGTGCTTCAAACCAAAGTCAAGTCACTGCTTTACGTACATAATGCCCATTTTAATAAAACTGTTAAAATTATATAGGGTTCTTAAAGAAAAGATAAATTTTAATGGAAGAATGTTACTAATTTTCCTCTTTAACTTACCTAAAGCCATTCACTATTAACTAATAATTACACTATGTATGTACACAATGAAATGTCTTTTCATGAAGTGATAACATGCTTATGTCAGTCATGTAATATTTATGTTTGTCAGTTTCTCTCTCAGTCCTGGACGTCTCACGTGTGTCATTACTCTTTCAAGCATCCTTCATTGCCTACTGGCACTTATCTTTATTTTCTTCCCTGTCTTCCCGTGGATATTCTTCTAGGCCGCAGTTGCTGGCTCCCCCGACGTCGCAGTCCTGGCGCTCCGCCACCGATGGCCTCTGCGCTTCTCCACTCGTATGCTTATTGAGCCTTCAGCTCTCTCTGAACTTATGACTGCAACTATAAATATTTTCTAGAAGGGGAAAGTCTTTCTTATATAACCACGAGGAAATTTCTAGAATGCTCCACAGCGATCGGTCAGAAATAAAAAATGTTCAACTTTATTATTCTGGAAGTAAATGTTCCATCATTCATGAGAGGTGGTAAGAATGCTTGCCTGTAATCAGCAGTACTAGCATCTTTGTCCAAAGAGCTCGTAAAGTTGCATACTTGCCACTGTGTACCATCATATTGATCACACAACCTTGATTTATCAACCATGTCGAGTCAAGCTAGGAGGCGTAGAGGGTCTGGCAGCAACGTACAACATTGCATTGTTTCCGACGCACCTGTCGCTCAGCTCATTACACTGCCTCCTTCTTAAATCTGTTATTCTCAAACAGATTGAGAAACTTCCAGTTGTTCATAGAGAGCCAGGCGATCAGTGTGTACCCCCCTGACTCTGCCTTTAGACCGTAACAACATGTCTGGAATACCACATTGTATACTCCAGAATCCTGTAAGGACCTTCAGAGCACTTTTACATTGAGGATTGTACAGTCATTGTCAGTTACCATTCTGCAAAGCCTTCACTTGACTTTTAGTTTGTTGCTAGTTTGTGACATAGATTAACTGATGATGCTGCGCTGTCATTCGAGTCTTCTTTATTCTGAAAATTAGTGTTACATTTTGGAACAATATTTAATGTGAGGGGAGCTCTGGAGGCACTCTGTATCTCTGTAATATGTTCTCAGCTAGTGTGTTGGCTGCAGTTTGATGTTCTTGGTTGTAGAGATGTGACTTCAGTTGGTAACGTAATTCTGGGTGTATCGACAGATGCTGGTTACCTTTCTCTGTAGTTGATAATTGTCCCAGAATATCGACTGCCATTCATTCTTTCAAATGGGCTTCAAATTTGTCCTTTCAGACGGGTGCTCAGTCCTTAATCTCTGATTCTTTTATTCCTTTGCATACATCACACACATGGCACCACATCACTTCATCTGTGTGACGTCGAAGTACAATAGTTTGGGCCTAATGTGTACCTTCGTTATTTTACCTCATTTTTTTAAAAAATTACATAAACAATTAAAAACTCAAAGAATATTGATTTAAGAATAAATTAAGGAGATAATTGAAATCATTGGTGCATGGAATATAATAATTGTTAAACGGCATTGGTACCGTAGAGTGGCCGCTGTGGACATTATTGCGATAGAAAGCATAGTTTTCATCTAGGCAACCACTTATCAGAGGAATCAGTAATATTAGTACGTCAAGAAAGCATTTATTTTCATTCTCTCCCTCACTAATTATATCGTATTATAAAACACGTGTTCTGAAGCAAGAGTTCTAAAGTGCTCACAATCACTTCAAAAATGCAGTTTTGTTGCCGAAACACAACTTATTGCTTGTAACCACAGCGGCAACACTAAGAGGCACCATCTGCTTTCCCATGTACCAATAGCCTTAAGTAGAGTGTCAAATTTTGATTAATATTTTTTTTTATGTTAAGAATTCTTAAAGCTAATCAGTTGTGTAGTTTAATTGAAGTTCTGCGGTTCTGTGTAGTTCTTATAATACTTGTGGAGTCCATGGGCCGCAGTGAAGGGTCAGTCGTTTGGTCCTGCCTGATTTTCTAATTAGTCCACATGTATAATCCATCAGCTCTCGTTCTTCTGGTGGTTCTTAAATGTCGGATGTTCTCCTGACGTTCACAATGATGGCAGAGCATTTTACATAGTCTTGTAGGAACTGCACGTACAGTTCAGTGAGGGTCCTAGGTATGTGCTGTATTTCACAATCATACTCTTGTAGATGCTGCATTCACCGGGCTATTTGACCCTCGCAGTTCATCAGATTGAGTAGCGAGCACAATGATGAATGATCAGTTTAGTTCTTCTCAGGTTTATGTTGCTAATACTTTACTGAAGTGTTCCGGAAACCTTGCTGTTACATCCTATGCCTGTGATAACACTGCACCAAATACATGCATCACTTGCACCTCAATCAAAAATTAATCTCCTTCGGTACTTGTAACAACTCGCAGACACATCAACATTTTTTTAGTGTTCTAAAACAGTTTCACATTCAGAGGACCAAAAGAACTTCCTCTTTGACATAATTGTTTCGTGAAAAGACGTGGTAATTGTAGTAAAGCCACGTTCAAAGCTTCAGTAATAAGAACGCAGTGTAAAGGTTTACCTGGTCTCTGGACTCGACTTCGTAGCTGGGCGTGACGAGCATGCCGTGGATACAATCACTGATGTGCAACTCCAATGCTAACACCAAGGTAGAGTACGTACTAGAGATGTCGTTCTGGTAGAGAATTAAGAATGCAGAGTTCTCGTACTCTTAGTACATGACCGAGGTAGTACGTGTGCTGCTCTGTACATCCAGTCAGTGAAGTGACAGACTACCTCAAAGTACAAAGTGGATATTTTCTTTCCATTCCCATCTTTAAGTGAGATATCACAGTGCTTGTATGGAATCAGTTATTTTTTTAGTTGCGTGATATATTTTTAGTCATGCTTGTGTATTACCAGACTTGCCGACAGTAATAATATGCTCCAACTGGTGGTGTACATAACCAATACATATGATACATTTATTTGGTACAAATCTGTTCAGTGTACCATTCCCATGTGACACATGTATTCTGTGCTGTAATTACAACAAGGGGCTGAAGCAATGCTTCTGTTATTGTGTTCTGAAGTTATCCAAGTCCATGGTAGTTTGTTTCCGACAGTAAATGTTGTTTAATGTACAGTGATAATTGTAAAAGAAGAATAATGTTGGAAGAGTAGTTGTGGGGAGCAGCTGAAGTACAGGCAACATTGTCATGAAGAATGTGTCGTAGTAGAAGTAGAGATGTGTGTGTGTGCTCTAGGAGTGTCCTTATGGTTTGCCGGTGGATTGGGTTCTACCCGTACGTCGCTGTTATCTAGAGGTTGGTTGCAGTCTCTGGTGTTTGGAGAAAGTAGTCGGTGATATGTAGCAGAGGTACTGTATGTTGTTCCAGTAGCAATCTTCAGACGTGTTTTGTTGTTGATGGTGTGATGTAGGGAAACACACATCTGTGCCTGATAGGCAGTGTTTGATTCACTTTGAGTCACGCTTGTAGCATCGTGTGTAGTTGCGGGAGATGATGGCCAGCCACGTTGTGTCATCTCCAGCTCCTAGCGTCTTGTTTCAGTTTCAACCATGCAGTCTGCCACAGTCTGTGAGTTCATGCGAAACTCTTTCGATGGGTTGCAGTATTTTTGTACCAGGAAAAACTTTTCTCACTGGAATGTTTTTGCGACAGAATGTACCCTCGGTAGACTAAAAAGTCTTGTGTGAAAGTGTGCTATAGCAAGCTTGCAGCAGTGTCTTGGAAAACACATCCATGTTGGTTTTCATGAGCAGGCAGTGGCTGTGTGTGATGTATGATACAAAATAATTAAAACCATTTGAGTTTGCAAGCTTAACATCGTTGCATATTCCTCTGTGTGTGCCAGGTTACTTCTGTATAACCGCACTGCCTGTGATAACCACACTGCAGTCTCTGCTGGGTTTACCAGCAACTACGGTGTATAACTTTATCCTCGACCAACTGTCGGCTCAGTAAAAACTCTTTGTAGTTCTTGTAATGTAGTAATTAAAGTAAAGAATAAATTTACCCTGGTTGTCAATAATATTAATTTATTGGTTAATCTTTGTCAATCTCATTGTCTGTTTTGTTAATTACTGTAAATTAAGAATTATGAGAAATAATAATTGTCCAGTTGTGGACTTCTCACGCACAATTTTGCCAATAGTTAATACAGAGATTGTAAATATGTGATTTTTAATTCTGATTTATTTTATTGTTAGCATTCATGTTGTGCAGTTGAAACATTACTTGCGACTGCTTTTTGCAACCGAGTGTTACACTCTGGAATATTTACAACTGCCGTACAGAGAATTGCGGCTCTTACGACAAGCAGACTGTTCTGCTACGTACGTAATATCTTTGTGTATATAAGTTATGTTACATTTGTTTTTAACAATCAATAAAGGAACCACCCAATCTTCCTTTCCTCCTGATTGATTAGCATTAGTTGCCAGCATGTGTGCGGTGGCCGTGACGTCGTACGAGAGAAGGTGTTTTGAACACAGCCATATGATTCATACATACTCAATAAATTGTATCTTGTTTCAGTCATGTCAGAGTGAATAAAGTTGTGTATTACAGTATAATGTGATATGACCATTCCTTACCACTAGTTCCTTCTTGAATCAACAAGCACACCCAGTGTTACACAGAGAGATGTCTGCGTGACGTCACTGCTGAGGTGGAGTTCAGGTATTCATTTGTATAAGTGATGGATGTTGTGCCATGTTCTGAAACTCTTTACCTGTCTCCGCCCGTAGCTTCAGCCCGACGGACCACAAGTTCGTGACGTGCTCCGACGACGGGACGTTGCGTATATGGGATTTCATGCGCTGCTACGAGGAGAGGATACTGCGAGGTGAGTGTTGTTACCTCAGACTGAGAGGATGATGGAGGGGGGTGGGGATGCAAGCTAGAGAGAGAGCAGTACGGAGCGAGAGGTTTGTATCGTTGCAGGACATGGCGCGGACGTCAAGTGCGTTCACTGGCACCCCCAGAAAGGTCTCATTGTGTCTGGCAGTAAAGACAATCAACAGCCAGTCAAGTTGTGGGACCCCAAGACAGGCCAGTCTCTTGCAACTCTGTAAGTATTCTAGATGTCTGGTATTGTATAGTTAAGAGTAGATATGTGTCAGGTAACGTACATGTGTTGAGTGAGAGCAAGAAGTCAGCTACTGCTGTCTCCTGCCTCAAGTCGCAGGAGTAGTCTGCTGTCTGCTCTACGTACGTTCATACATTATCTGCTCCATCTTCAAACTAATAGTATTTTTATAAATATAAATTTATACAGCAAAACCTTGATTTTACAAGTCTGAAGCGAGAGTATTAAATCAATTATATAACAATTCCTTAACTCTTTTCACGGTGCAATAAAAATTTTTACAATGCCAAGATACTCTAAAAATTAAAAAAATATTATTTTTGTGTAAACAATGTATTTTTATTGATTTCAAACCTAAAACCCTGAACATATTGTTTACAGGGTCATTTAATTCACTGTGACAATAGTTGCAAATCACAAGTTAACAATATTTTGTGTAATTGAATCTGGTCCACTGTCATAGTTAAAGAGTTAACTTTATAACACATCAGCTTAACAGCATTGTTACCTTAATTTAACAATTCTCTCTACAAAGAGTGCAATGATTTCACAAACTATAGTCATCATTTTAATGTTAATAAGCGTAGATTATCCACAGTTTTTTATCAGTGTTATCACCCACCTTCCCCCACCCATTCCTAGATAAGCACAGCTAATTGTGATGTTTGTATTAATAAAAGTTAATAGTGTGAGTGAGTGTGGGTGTGTGGGGATGTGTGTGTGTGGGGATGTGGGTGGGGGATGGGTGGGTGTGGAGGAGGGAGTATTGGTAGGTTGGGGGGGGGGTGAAGTTTTGTGCCAAAATGTACCAATGTTATTTTCTTTATTTTCTGTGTTGTAGGTTTCCATATTTTGGTACATAATACATGTTTCTCAGTGGGTAGAATACCTAATATAGCATGAGTGTAGTAGTTTGATAGAGTGAGTGATCTGGAAGGTTTTATACTCGGTTGTTGTTTGCCAATGAAAATAATCGATTTAGGGCCTGTTTCTGTATGTCTGGTTTTGTTCTTACTAAGTTCTGTTTAAAAGTGTTGGTTATTAACATTTCTGTTTCTCCATGTGCGGTGAACAGTAACCAATGGCTGACGTACTCACGAAAATAGCTTCTGATTACGTACAGTGCACATGACTTTGAAGATAAATTGGTGAATAGTTCAACAGGCTCAGCTATTTATTGCATATGTTCAATTGTGTGAAGTCTAATGTATATACAATACACGTTGGTATGAAAAAGTAATCTGACAGCAATGTACATACAGTTCACTGAACCAGATTAGGTAAGCGTAGCCTCAATAACAGTGAGACAAAATAAACTTTACAAGTATACAAAAGTAAATTGTTTGTGATTTATTATTTTAATTTTTAGCTGTTCAGTTGCTGTGAAGTGTGTGTGAGCGCAGGCGAGCATTTACTTGGGGAAGTGGGGGGGGGGGGGGTAACTGGGGCAGACCTCCAGCCTCACCGTCCCTCTAATGAACACTACTTCAGGATAACATTGGTTCTGTAGTGTATTACATTGATGATGGAAACTTTTCACTGTTTATTACAATAGAAACTAAAATGTCTGGACTTCCTGTTATCTACCTAGGCACTTTTCATTTTCCACATGTTTGAAAAGTGTAAGAAGGAAACCCATTTCTAAAACTCGTCTCAAGGTGTTTTCGAAAGTTCATGAACTGAAGCAGGGCAGGTTATATCAGTGACATGACCTAGTTGTGTCAGTCACCTAGATCTTGATGAACGCCTGTGTAATGTTATTCAGGGTTTTAAAAAGGCAGAAATCCTCATTTTATACAAGAGGCAGATTTCAATGTGGTTGTGGGGAAGTCGAACCATAACCCCTCCCGTGACTGATCAAAAAATTTAAACCAAAAAATACCAAGTAAAGTAGTGAAAAAAAACTACCTCACACTCCTCCTCAAGCTTTATGAAAGACAACATAAAATTAACAGCACAATCATTGGTTACATAATTCTGCACCTATGTGTAACATAGATAGTTAATTGTAGACTAAAGATGTATGTTGGACACATACCATTACAGCAAATGGTGTCTCACATAAAACCAGAGAGAGAGTACACACAAACAACAAACTGGTGAACAAAGGTAAATATATAGAATTCCCAAGGAATTCAGTCAGTGATTTACAAGAAAACAGCTCAAACAAGTACCAAGATACAAACCAAAGAATAAATAAATAACTGAGATTATTCCACACAAGGAGTTCCACCATTAAGTACAAAACAACAGACAAAACAAAACAAACGACGAACAGCAGGGTGTAAACGACACAACAAAAACACATACACCTTGAGAAAGCGAACGAAAAACAACACAGTAACTGTGGACAGTATGACAAAAAAAATGCAGACGAACACAATGGTCCCTTTGCGACAAAAAATGTGACATTGTATTAAAAATAAGACTATCAATATTTTTCTTAATTCATGAACTTATTCATTTAAATAACACAAATATAGACAACAGTTGCAAGTAAGTCATATGTTTCTTCACTTCTATATCAAAAAATTTAAAGCAAAACTTTTCACAATATAACAAAACTGAAGATTGTCCACTATTCTGTGTATTTTCAACAGACATTGTGAAACTGTCCCTTACTTTCTAAAAGTAAAGTTAGCTCTTTATTTTTTATTTTTCTTGTGTTATCTTTATTTCAGTTCATTAATAAAAAGTAGCAAACATTTTTGCGTATGCTTAAATGTGTTATTATAAAGTTCATCTGTCTTTTAAATGTGTATCTAAAATGCTAGTACAAATATCCAGCCACTTATAATTTAGGGTATTTATAGATTTTTATGCTCACTCAAATTATTTATGCTTGGAACAGTCTTATGAATGCTTTATTTGAATACAGAATAATTAATATGAGAGCTTTGACAATGTGGTTGAGGAGGTGTGCACAAGAATGAGTGTATATGAAGTGCAGTTGTGTGGGCCAGGAATGATGAGTATGTGCTGTGCGTGCAGGCATGCCCACAAGAGCACAGTCATGGACATAAAGTGGAACAGAAACGGCAATTGGTTGGTGACTGCTTCACGCGACCATCTACTCAAGTTGTTCGACGTTCGTAACTTGTCTCAGGAGGTGCAGACGTTTCGCGGTCACAAGAAGGAGGCCAGCAGCGTATCGTGGCACCCCTGCCACGAAGGACTCTTCGCTAGCGGTGGCTCTGATGGTGCCATTCTCTTCTGGCATGTGGGGTGCGTCTGTCTTATGTCCCCTTGTGTCTTTTGTCTTACTTGCAATCTCATCCTTACATATTTTAGTTTTATTTATAGAGTATTTTTATGTGCCCAATATAAACATGGCATTATGAATAAACAAAAAAATGTAACTTTCAAGTATGTGAGAAGTGCACATGTAGATGTACTAGACTATCAGTAAATATAATACGTACTTGGACATATTAAGAAGCATTCAGTGGAAGGAAGTCTTAGAATGAAGTTATTGCATGTAATTTTAACTTGAGCCTTCCCGGCCTATGAGGTAGAATCTTTTTGCCATTATCTGATGTAAGTAACAATGACAAAACTATGGCGGTTGTTTCTCTACAAGGTCGTAATTTAATGCTTGGAATTAGAATTTAAAAAATGTGTTCATAGTCAACTGAATAACTAACTTGAAAAAACCTCTGCATATTTATGTAAATTAGAAAGCAATACCAGCAACCTGTAAAATGCCAAATTATCATCAATTGAGGTAAGTATAGAAATATCAATATTAAAAAGTAAGGAAAGCTTATTGAACATTTGCAGTTCTGTAACGTTTCTTTTTTTTATTTATTTTAATTCCTGTAGTATGCAATAAATACCTATATTTGAAGCACATCATGATGATGTGTACCAACTTCGTAAGTGCTTGCTATACGAGTGTTCAAACTTTCTGACTACACTTGTTCTCAGAGATAATGAATACTTGTATAGAAAGTGAAGAGCAGGTCTGTGTTGTTGTCGTTGGTCATGTTGATATGTTGAACGACGCGGAACTTGTCCAGCTTAGTGAACATAGGTGACCTTGCCTCCCACTAGTGGCACAGAACAGAAGAGAGGTGTGTCGGAACATATAGTAGAGTAGCGTGTGATGTGTGTTTCAGGGCTGACAAAGAGGTTGGTGGTATAGAACAGGCACATGACAGCATCGTGTGGACGCTGGCGTGGCATCCCATGGGCCACATACTCTGCTCTGGCTCCAACGACCACAGCAGCAAGTTCTGGACACGCAATCGACCAGGAGATTCCATGACGGACAAGTACAACCTCAACACTACGCCTGCTGGCCTGCCGGGCATCGATGAACTGGACGTCGGTCAGTCCCACACACACACACACACACACATTCTCACTTATATAACACTGCGTGACGAGTCATTTTTTTATAATGATTGCTATTTGTTTGTATAGTAAAATCCCGTGACATGTATCGTGAACACTGCTTGAATGAGATGTTATTGAGAAAACATCAGAAAAGCTGACAAATATTTTGTATGTAATTGTGAATGGAAACATGTACAGCGAGATCATGTGAAGCAGGCTTGCGGTGGTTTGTATCTCTTCCCTCCTCCCATAATCCTTCACTACTCTGCTCCTTGTTGCTAAAATAATCTGGTGTTGTCATTCTTCAGCCTTGCTACCTTGTCCCTTCACAGGCCAAGCAAGCTTTTTCCCCCCTTTACCTAAAAGCAATCCTGTTCAGCTAACCCCGATTCTGTCTCTGACATTGTGTTTTTAGCTGACTTTGGTTTTATACAACCTAGATTTTCTGGTTTCAATTACTGATAAAGAATTTGTATTTTGATGTGTGTGTTCCTTGTATTTGAAACTAATTTGAATGGGAAATGAATAATGATAAAGGAATGGAGAGGTATTTGTAGTTGAGGAAGGATGGCAGGTGGAAGTAGATTATGTAAATGATGGAAAAGTAAAATTGTAAATGGACAATAAAGGGAGAAAACTAGAGATGATGCAGTAGTATGCATCACAGGCGAGATATACTGTAGAAGAGAGAGACGAGCTAGAGGAAGAGCTAGAGAAGAGGTGCGGGATGCACAAGAGGGTAGCGACAGGAATTGTTTGAGGAGGTGCTGAGACTGGGGAGAGGAGTAACAAGGGCAGGAGATTGTTGGAACTGTGTGCTAGAAGAGGAATGTACGTGGACAGCAGTTGATATAAGAGGATAAGCAAGTCGCACAAAGACACGATACTGCTGCGATGGTGAGAACAAGTCAGTAATAGACTACTGTGTACTTGTTGAAAGGGAACATCAGATGTGAATTAACACGAGGCGTGACCTTGGGTGAGAGCCGCAGACGTGAGTGGGTGGACGTGTACAGTGGATCACAGGGATTCCTGTCAAGTAAAAGTGATGGGTATGAGGTTCTTGAGGAGCATGATGAACGTAGCAACATGTGACGGGGACTGAAATGAGGTTGTACAGAAATGTGCAGGAGTAGAGGAGATAAATGAGGTTGTTTAAAAAGTGAGAATTAGATGGCATGAACATGTACAGAGGATGGGAAGAGAGAATATCAAAGAAAATTATGAAAGTAAAGTATAAAGGAAGAAGACCCCAAAGGAGATAGGAGATGGAGAAAGAGATGGGAAGAACAGACACGGTAATGGCAGGAGAGGCGAGAAGATTGTATGAAGGTGAAGGTAGAAGAATGGTGGAAAGACGTAGAAAGATGGCGACATTTCACCGCGCTGACCCGGCCGAAGGCTGCAAACGACAATCGACAATGATGACAATGTAATTGACGTGCGGCTCACTTTATTTTATTCATATTCTAATATGTTTTTGTGCAGTGAATAATGACTACTTCGGCAGACTTTTGGACTTTGAGTTGACAACGTAGGCAGCAAAGTGGACATGTTGGACAGAGTGCAGAGAATTACTATGTGTTTAAAGAGTGCTGTCATCTGATAACAAGATAAGCTTTTTTTGTCTTAATTATTAAACCATTGAGCACTGCAAAGTTTTACAAAGTGAATCTAACTTAACTTTTATCATCACCTTTGACATACAAATGTATTGATATAAAGTTAAAAATTAATACATTTATAAATGTTTAAGTCTGAAGAATGCAATAATACTCTAGAAGTTTGAAGGCAAAACTTCTCTCACACATTTACAGCTCATACAGGACGTGCCCATATTTTCAGTAGGCCAATTATTTAGTGCACATGTTTATGTATACGTATACAGAAAAGTAAGGATTAGACTAATTTTTCAATTTGGGTCATGAGGAAGAAATTAAGCCTTTTGTTTTGCTGTTATATTTCTGGATTATCTGGATATGTTAGAACTGTGGATGTGTGTACAGAGTTTGACTTAATCTCTGTATGGAAGTAAGTGAAGTATGCAAAATGACTATAAATTCAGTTCTTGTATGCCTTTGTGTACAAATGATCATTTACCGGCAGGTACCCAGTCCACACAATATGGCTGTGGACAGTACAGATACATAGTAAGATGTCGTATTACATTGGTCAATCAGTGTGTGCTACTGCGCAGAGCGGCTGAGCGCAACAAACACACCTTCGCATCAGCCAGAAGCCTCGGACTACAATCTCATTTTTCGAAAAATTGTATGTTATCTAGTTGAATAAATACTGGTAATGTGTGGCAACATTTTGTGAATGAATTAAGAATCAAACATGAATGTGTAATGTCATCAAAAATGTCCACCATTTTTATGCTAGTAATTGATCTCGTTTGTAATTCACACAATTTGTAAACTTGTGATAAATAAGTGTAGTTAACACAGAACTGGTTACTTTA
Source organism: Medauroidea extradentata (assembly GCA_003012365.1). NCBI lineage: Eukaryota > Metazoa > Arthropoda > Insecta > Phasmatodea > Phasmatidae > Medauroidea > Medauroidea extradentata. The sequence continues at coordinate 9,063 of PNEQ01024972.1, read as the reverse complement.
TTTAAGAGAAAAGTAATATGAACATTTTCTTGTTTTTTACGTTAGGTCTCGTCAGTATTTTTTATTTTTATTTATGCAGGCTGCACTTTGTATCTGCTCGTGGAAGACGAGGGTTGGGAGTGTGATGTCGTTTTAATGGTAAAGATATCTCAGATGAATGTACCTTGGTTTTGTTCAGTAAAAATATATAATTTTCCAGCGACTAGTTATTTAGTTTGAGGAGATTGTGAGACGTTGAGGCCACCTTGGTCAATGCTGCACCAGTCAAGCAATAACTTGCTAGTTACATGACATGGTCTTCGTTCTTACTATTTTGATGCAGTCGTAATCATTGCTGTACTTGTTGGGTATAAGATTAAAAAACACGTGCAACCTATTTAAATTATCTATACAGTATGTAAATTTTATTAAATACAAAATATCAGGTTGTTTCTCATGACACAGGTTTAAACCTTTTATACATACATGTATATATATATATATATATATATATACATACATATATATATATATATATATATATATATATATATATATATATATATATATATATATGTTAGGCATTTGTTGTGTTTTAAGAGTTAATATTGGCTCAGATTGGTAAAAGCGAGGACATAGTTTAGTTAGAGTGACGAAAGAAATGTGAACTGCGGTATGTTGCCTTGCAATATTAGGACTACTGTCGTTTGTTGCCGAGTTCAGCCATGTGTTTCCTTTATAATACTGTGGTTTTATTAATATTTTATTTTTGGGTGTCATTTATTTCAATTTAGTGCGTTCATTTAATGTTCAAAATTTTTGAAATTAGTGTGTAATTGAACTATGTTTGTTTATCGTAATTAACTTTAGTTTAGAATCTTTTTAATTGATCAAATTGTGTGGTTTTTCCTTGTAATATTTGAACTAGTGTAGTGTGAAGATTTATCTATCCTGTAATGTACATAACATGAAAGAGATGTGAAGAAGGGAGAGACAAGATAAGCTGACTGGGAGACGAGACAGTGGTAGAAATAGAGTAGTGGGAGGACTCAGGAAGGCGGAGAAGTTTTACCTGCTGACCCGGCCAGAGAGTGGAAGCTGCATTGCTGGATGGTGATGAATTTACGTAATGTACTGTATTTACAGCCACTGTTCTCACTTTTTGGACTGTATGTTTGTCCTGAAAAACTGGGCGTAGACAGTGTATGTGAAAAACAAATGGTAAATGCAGGCATTTAAAATGAAAGTTATTGGGTTTGCAGTTGCCTCAATGGGAGAATACAGTGCAAAGATGGCAGTAATGTTGCTGTGATGACACACCCATACTGATGTACAGAGTCATGACTTGTAACAAAGCAGTGAAGTAATGCGTGTAGCTCATTGAAACTACAGTATCACCTCCCTCCTACTGTTCACATGTTTCCTCTATGACATGTTTGCAAGTGGCAAAGAAGGGAAGGCAGCTATAGGATGCCACTGCAAGGCCCTGATGTGTGAAGACACCGCCACTCTGATGTAATGAAGTTTCGCATCAGGTATTCATTGGCGGTGGTCCTTCTGTAGCCTGGCCTCGTCAACACGTGTATACGTAGGTACAGAGGTATGGCTCTTGTCACACTCTTATCCTGGACTAGGGCAACCCTTCTCCTTTTTGCTTACCAGCCCTATACTAGCAGCAACCAACGGGTCAAACTGTGGGGGCTCTGACCAGTCAATTTTACCAGCGAGAATTTCTACCGTGGGTACTTACAGTTTGGTAAGAAAGTACAATATCCCTTTGGCAGACTCCAGGCGGCTAATGCAAGGACGCTCTGTTTGGTCCCGACGTAAGGTGCTAACTGAAAATACACGTACGTTATTGCGAGGTAGGGTCCAACGATGCAGCCGGAAGGGTTATTTCCGAGCACTAATCTGTCCTAGCCGGTGAAAAACATGTATGGCTCTTTAGCCTTCCCTGACCACTGCATCCGAGGTAAGCTGCAAGCCGGGGATCAGCTGTACCCAAGAGCACAATAGTATCGGCACCTGCAGAAACTACGTGAAGGACAACTGAAGTTACGTGGTTTAGTCATAGTGGAGGCCATAGTGGAGGGGAGTTTAAGTGCTCGGACGAGGCATGGTAGCAAGTTGCCTAGGTATGGACGACCTGCCTGTGGTGCGTGCCAGCTGACGTCATGGTGGATATCAAACACAGAGTTACCTGTATTATTGTTTAAGCATATTTATTTCTTTAAAAAGTGCCTCCTGCTGTCATAGTTGTTAGCCTCACTGCCACAATCACTTGTGTAGTGTGCTGTTGCAAGTCAGTAAAAACAACAAAAATGTTACGGTTGAAAACCTTAGAAAACGTTGCCTTGCAACTTGTAAAACACAGTGGAGTGAGTGAGTGAGAGATTTTGGTCAGCGCTTATCATTGAGGTCTTCAGCGCTGGGGAGGGTTGACATGGGGTGAGTATGGAGCAGCACCGGAATGAATAGGCGGGGGAAACGAGAGATCCCCGAGAAAACAACGGCATTGTCCGGCACGATTCCCACATGCGAAAATCCGGATATCAACCGCACTGGGAATCGAACCCGGACCACCTTGGTGGGAGGCGATAGGTCTGAACCCTCAAAACACAGTGGAAGATGTAGGTACATATTAATAGTTGATACTCACATCTCTTCTTGCAATTGTATCAGGTGTTCCTGTCCTCAGCTGAATTTCTAGTCGTGAGACATGTGATGTGCTATTTAATAGGCAATTCTCGAGATTTATGTACTTATCTGATATCACGATTCAAGTGTTGCGTTGAATGAGCGAGTCTGCTAATTATAATCTATTTTGTGTCAGTGGCAGGCAGGTTGTTGTATCTTAATGAAGCAATTGTACAGCTGTTGCCATATGTGACGTTATGTTGTTGAGTAGGGGTTAGGCGTTGTGTATGGAAAGTTGGTGTCATGTTGCAAATGTATCTGAAGACTTTTGTTTGACAGTTAAATGTATATAACCTACTTTTTATTTTATTGTCAAACACTTCTAACAATTGTATGATTATAAACTAGAACATTCACATACCTTAGATGTAAGCATTAGTAAGTAAGGTGATTACTTTCCACACCGTAATAATATTAACCCTTCTTGCTGGGAAATATTTGTTTGTCAGAATAGTCTCTTCCCAAGTGCTATGCTTATGTACGTGGTTTAGGTTCCTGAACTTGTCTTGCTATGTGATAATTGGTCAGTTCATCATTGCAGTTTACAATAACATGGCTATTGTGTTGTGTTTCTTCTGTTATGTTTGATAAATGTTCGTTATATTGGTTTCTGCACAAGTTAAATCTCACTCTGGCCTTAAATTATTAATACTGTATGCAGTTGTGTGGAATTGGATACAGCCTTGGAAGACAAAGCAAAACACTTGTCTCACGCAAGAAAATAAACTTAAGTTCACCTCTCCCCTCAAATAAAAAAGAGCCCCGACTGAACTACCTACTGTAATCATAATGTTACCACTAGCTCATATAAAAATGTGAGATTATTTAAATGAATTCTGCTTTTGACAATCTTAAAAATAGAAAATGGTCTTGCCATCCGAGGAAGCCAGTTTGATACTAGCAAAACGTTGCAACCCCACTTCCACGAAAGTCCCTTCATGTGTGTGTAACTATTTACAAGTGTCAACTGTAAGTACTTGTACGTCTGTGTGTTATATTACATTGTTAGCCTAACGGCCTATTTTCGACCATTCTTATCTAAAGTAGCCTAATCTTACCGCTTAACCTAATCAAACCTTACGTAACGAATAATGGAAAATTTTGAAGTTAGTAAATAAAATTTCTCTGCGCACGACTACTTCTAAACATCTATAGAAACCTTTTTCATCAATGAACTATGCCTTTAAAATCGATGAGTAGCTATTGTTTGCATATTTACCCACACAGGCCTAATGTGAGACAGTATTGGCGTTATTACTGCATGTAAGAGAATCTTGTAGCATTGCAGGGCAAGGGGTTTTTTCATTATTGGTGAATTAGTATTTTATGTAATCTTAATTTTCTAATATAATATTTAAAATTGTAACTTTTATTTCAGTGGTCTCGGTTCCAGAAAGGAAGAGTAAAGGTGCAGTTCTTTTATTCCCGAATGTTCTAGATTGCAGATAGGGGTAATGTTTGTAGTTATTGCCAGGTGGCCTTGGTAGGAGGCAGTAGCTTTGTTTTTTTTTTTTTTTTCCTGTTCTGGTTTTTTCTGCGGGAGCTTTGACGCTGTGTGCTTTTATTGCGTGGTTTTTAGTTTTGCTCTACAGGGTTCTAGGTAATGGAACGAATGACTAGGGTCACGCCACCAGGAACCAGCCAATGAGAGCACGGCATGTGGCTTCCCTTTTCGTTCTGGTATGTTTCGCCTCCGCCATAGTTATTCGAATTCATGACGCGAGCCAGATAGGACGCACGTGGGGCTGCGTCACAAATTTCTACATGAAGTGAAATTCGGGAGTGGCAAACTTAATATGTACGGGTGTATCTACACTCCAGTATCTCCTGTCACTTCGATGGCAGATACTACGCTGCCTCTTGTAGTGGTTTGTCTTAACTGTGCTCTGACTGCAGCGTGTCCTTTTAGTGTTCAAGTCATTGCTTTACTCACTGAACTACTTAAAAACAATAAATATTTATAAAAATTATGCCGTTGAGTTTGTAAAGTAGTTTTAGGGGTGTTACCAGAAGGGTGTGTAAAGTTCCAGCAAAGCAAGGGGCAGGTGGCAAGAAGAGCGTGCTTGGTTAGTAATTGTGGTGGATGCTGGGTACGTTGCAGACGATCCGGCCGTCATCCCCGGCATGGGACCCGAGGACAAGGTGGAAGTGGAAGCTGGCCCGGAGACTGCCACCATCCCCGGACTAGACATCGGAGAACCTCAGGACGACAAGCAAAAGGCGTCCCAGAAGAAGGTCTAGTTCTCTTTTACGTGTAGTTGTCTTCTCTGTTTGCAAAGTGTTTTCAAACAGTGTGCACTTGATGTGAGAGCCACGTGCTCTTGCTAGTACTATACAGGTACTCTTCCAGTAAGCTCATGTGTAACGCAGTTAGTACTTGAGACTAGCCATGAGGATGTAGCTCTGGTCAAAGAGAGTATGTCTTGAGATACATATATACTCAGCAGTTATGGTATATCATCAGCTATGTTACGTACACTACGTTATGTAAAAGTTGCAAATGGCTCACTGGGAATCCAGCCTAGATGATCACTGCATGCAGTGTTGTAGCTCTTTATGGTTCTGAAAATTGGTAATTGTTATTTTTTCGTTTGTTTTTGATACTTTTAATTTATTTCAATATGTTTTTTGTTTGGCATGTCTCTTGCAGCTAATAAAATGTTTATTTTTGTAACATTGAAATATTGGTATGTGTAGCTTCACACTGAAAATTGTTAATTTAAATTTAGTCTATAAATAATTTCTGATGAAGTTATTAGACATTCTTGTTTGTGAAGTTTGGTACAGAATTACTGTATATTACAGTGCACTAGTAATGTTGGTAGCATAGTTACAGGGGACGTGATGGGTCTGTAGCTATGGTGAAACTTCTTTGGCCACGTGTATCACAGACCAACCATACAGCCCTTCTGTTAAGTGATGTTTGTTTGTTGTTAGCTACAAAATGTTTTGTTCAAATTCCCTGTCTTACATATACAGTACATGTGTGCATATGTCTTGCAGGAAGCAAAATAATTAGTTATGGTGTCCACAAAGTGAAATTCACTAGAAACTTTTGCAACATTTTCAATGTGATCATAGAAATTAAAATGTTATGTATGGGTAAAACATAACAGAGTAATTTTCCATTGAAAACTACCATATTTACCCATGTACCATCCGCCCCTACGTAAGACTCGCACCCCATATTGTCAACATATTCTCTTGAAAAAAAAATTTTTTTTAGTATTTTGCTTGAATTTAATGTACTTTTCCGTAAAAACATAATGCAATTATACCCCAGAAGTATAAGCACTGCGTAGCACCACGCACAGCATGTTGGAACAAAGATGGCAAAGGCTGGCTATGTAGAACACGGACGAACGATCCATGGCAACGTATACTGCACTCTGTTCGCTACAAGCCATAACTGAAGAGTGCGCTGTACTGTGGCACATTGTGACGGAGACACGATAAACTCTATCTCGGCCTCCGTGCTGCTTGTGCATGCGTAGATGCTTGTTCATCAGGCCAAACAAGTCACTAAATTGTATACCGTAAATACAATTAGTCAGCACTGAAAAAATATTTTAAATGTCCACACTTAAATTTAGTATACAGCTTTCGTCAATGTTGGATTTCCTACCCGCAGCATGATTGCCAATTTCTTCAGCTTCTTAAATAACTTTTAATTTTTCACTAACAGCGAATGATCACAACCCTTTAGCACTAATTTTCACTACATAAACATAACCCCAGCGTAATGTTCTGAATGCGCGTAGGCGATAGAGGTGATGGTGGCGGTGGTGCTGGCTTGCCGCAGCTCGGCACGGCCCGGCGCTGCCTAGATTGCTGGAGTTCGGAACGTCCAAGAGGGCGACCACATCGCCACGAGCTGTACGTACGGCACAGGGTGTGGCTGACGGTAATGATGGTGTTGTGTATATTTACATCTAATAAGCTACAATCTGCTGTTATCATGTGTATGCTTATAATTCCATTGTAATAGATGCTTCCAGCAGTCTGTAATGTATCGTAAATCCCATTTTCCAGGCCTTGTTCTTCATCCAAAACCTTGATTTACGTGTATGATCTGCACCCCAACTTTTCAATTCGGTTTTTTGGAAAAAAATGTGCGGGTGTTACATGAATAAATACGGTATTTATGGGGACCTACGAAAGGTAGCCTAGTAAACAATAAAATGTTTTACGCTAGCTGGGTTGTATTGTACACTTTAAGTTTTTGAAGTGATGTTGAAAGGACGAAATCCTGTGCTTCTGTATAGTGTTACCAACTTACCTAGGCACTCTACTCCTGTTAGTGTGTGTGTATGTGTGTCACAGCTCGTGTAAGATCAACACATACAGAGGATTTTTTGAGTTTTGGTACTCCGTGTATTTAGCCCAGCCCACCTGAGGTAGACTAGGCTGAAGTGATGTGCCAACAGCAATGAGACTCGAGCCGAGGCTGAGCAGAGCGTGTCACGTTGTGTTGCAGGTACCGTACTCCAAGCCCATCCCTAGGAACTTCCAGGCACAGTGGAACGAGACGGGACACTCTGCGGCAGATGAGTCTCGAGGTATGTTCCCTCATGTGTTTGCCAGACCTGGCAGTGTTGCATGCTGTCGAGTTGGCTTACCACTCTGCTTATGATAGTGACCTGCTGACAGTACACAGCTGTACGTATTGTCCTCGGCGTTGTTAACATTTCCTGTCTGGAGCGAGCCTGTTACTTGTTCATAATGTACCCTATAGTTCATTATTACTTAGTGTGTTGTCAGTAGCATGAGTTACGTGGACAACAGGCTTGCATCTTAATAACTGTGTAGAAAGTGATTGTAATGTAGTACAGAGAACTTCCGCACACTACCTGCAGTCATTGCTGTAGCTACCATATACTTCATGGTGTTACAATGTTTGTCTCTGTCCTTGTAACATAGCAACATACAAAGTTGTTGTTCTGTAGGGACAAAGTGTTGACAGTCGAAGTAGGCTTCATGTCAATGCTGGATTATACACGCTGATCATGTTACATATATTTGTGCAGTTTACAACAGTTATTGATGACAGAAAATAAAGCAATATACTCACTCCTTGAAGTAGCTCTCTGGCTGGAGTCCGAGAAAAAAAAACCACTACATAAAATAACGCTAGTAAAATTATTGTAGTTGTGGCCATTGTAGTGCATGTTAACATACTTAGCGTGTTTATGGACCTGGAGAATAACAGTGTTTACTGTGTTTACGACTAAGAATGCTAGTACCGATTAAAACCAATTTGTGGCAAAAAGTTGGCACCAGAAAAATTTATGCATTTTAACAGCTGTAATATTTTTGTTCCCAATTTTTGGTTTTAACACATTATTTACCACTTTATTTTTTCTGGGAACTGCTACCCTGTACCACCATTCCTTGAGTATATTTGCTGTATTTGAAGAGAGTTGGAAATTTAATTACAGTGGCTTTAAATCTTGAGCTATGTATAAGAAAGTTATGTTTTTCTAACAGTGGAATACTATATGGGTAATACACCAAATTTTTTTTTCTAAACATTTAATTTTTAAAAAGATTTTTTTTTTATAGAAATTAAGTAATATCAAAAATGGTTGCATTACTTTACTGTCAACTTTTGTTTGGTGAAATAATGACGAACAATGAATTAAAACTTATCTCATAAAGAAAACAATTTAAAACTTGGCAAGAGTAAAAAAAAATTACTTATGTAAAAATTTATTATTCGGAAATATACGTGGGAAAATAAAGTAGTGAGCCTTTTATTTCGAGAAATGTATATCAGTGTTTTACTAGGAAAAGCAAATATCTGGGCATAAGAGAATGTTGCAAGCAGAACACATGATACGGTACTTGTGCGGTTTGGTTTGGAGCCCTTTACCTAACACACTTGACACTTCCTCTTTGTATTCGACCTCTTCCCAACTTGTGAAATTTTCTCAACTGGATGGTTTCTGACACGACCCAGTAATCCAGTAGCAGTGTCCGGTGAATGGTAAAAGATATGTTTGTGTTGTTTGGATGGAAAATGTTGATTAGTTAGTTATTTTCAAACACTTTCTTGAAATTACATGTGTTATTCATCCTCTCAATCCTCCTGTCTATCAACCTATCATATAAATTACATGCGTTATTCATCCTCTAAATCCTCCTGTCTATCAACCTATCATATAAATTACATGTGTTATTCATCCTCTCAATCCTCCTGTCTATCAACCTATCATATAAATTACATGCGTTATTCATCCTCTCAATCCTCCTGTCTATCAACCTATCATAAAAATTACATGCGTTATTCATCCTCTCAATCCTCCTGTCTATCAACCTATCATATAAATTACATGCGTTATTCATCCTCTCAATCCTCCTGTCTATCAACCTATCATATAAATTACA
>PNEQ01024971.1:0-35946 GCA_003012365.1 Medauroidea extradentata | reverse complement strand
GTAAGTTATATTGATACAGGCTCATGCTTGTTTTCTCATTAAATCATGAACACATTACAGATTTCAGACAATTTGCAGTAACTCATAAAACAAAAACAACAGTAAAAAACATTGAGAATATACAATTCTGTACATACCAATAAAGAAATACTTCAAGATGGGGTAACGTACTTCCTGTAATTTGTTTGACGTAAATGAGCTTATATGTTTCATATACAAAACATCACAGTGATGCACAACAAGGGACAGCGGTGCCGAGTGGTCAGATCACTCTATTCCCACCAAGACAATCCGGGTTTGATTTCCGGCAGGGTCAGACTCCGGATTTTCGCATGTGGGAATCGTGCCGGACAAGAGGGTACCGATGTCGGCAAGTTTTCTCTAGGATCCCTCCTTTTCCCTTGCCATTTCATTCCGGCGCTGCTCCATTCCCGCCCTCATTTCACATATTCTACAGGTTGGGTGGGACGGCAGGTCTGTATGCGCAACTAGCGCGCAGTTGGTCCCACATTCAGCCCGGCCTCATCTCACCCTCATCCGTGACCCCGACTTGCGTGGAATAACATACGTTGTAGAAACTCTACACAATAATGATTCCCGGATGATCTGATCTTTCGACTCCATTTTCCACAAGCATCATACCAAACCATGGTTGTAAACACTTATTGTTTACACTCTGTAGTCACGTTATATGGTTACAGCATTTTTGGAGAAACTTATATGTATTTAACATGTATTAGATATGCACATACACACTAGACATATTCTTAACTTACATTTTTACATAGGAAATTGTTTCTATGATACAACAAAAGTGTAATACTGTTAAAAATATAAAAATTATGCATATGTCTGTAAATGTATAGCATTAGTAGTTTCACTCCGTTTTCAGTTTAGGCAAAACCGAAAAATACTTACAACATACTACTATATTCTTGTGACATTACCCAATTAGGTTAACTGCCAATTAATTTTTTTTGTTTCTTTCATTTTGAGCATTAAGTATGCAACCTTGTTCTCTTATCTCCATGTTACGAGTATGTCGTGGATAGACTAATTCTGGAAGTAAACAAAACATATAACATTTCTGTAGCTTTGGAAGCATTTTTTCACTCCAAAATTCGTCATCTCTTGCTACTCTAACGACTTTCAAATGGCGATCTTCAGATTTCTATATAGAAAACAGACAGTTATCTCTTTGTACTTTAAAATAATTTTCATGTGTTTTCTTTAGCGATATTTCTTTGTTTTTATTCCTTTCCAAAAACTTAAGTTTCCCTAGACTTATGGCATCAAGTACAGCCATTCCTGTAGCAGAAAATGGACATTTTATTTCTACAAATCCAGTATCTCCCACCAAACCATCCGGGGTAGCGCCAAGATACGAGTATGTTCTGTCGATAAATGAACCACATTTTTGAACAGTTAGGGATTCTTGGGCTTCAAGCTGGCATAGAGCTGTTGATTCTGAATTTCTTCCATGTTCTATAGCTGGCACATTCAGTAAATAATGAGTATAAAGTATATTTTTAACCGTACTCTTACAGCTATAGTTGGCTTCATCCGGCATACCTTTCCGAAATAGGATGCTGTCAACATTTTTATCCTTATTTCTAGTTACTTGCCACTTCCTGCCTGTAGCACAGTTTCTCTTTCAACCTGAGTACGGTTCTGTCACATATTTTCCAGTGACTTCAAAAATTCAGTTTTTTTCCTCTTCATACTGTTCTGGGCTCATATCTGGTTGTTGGCAGTTTGGTCCATAGGCCTCGTCTGGGAACTTTTTTCACGAGAATTTTGAAATTGGCCCTTTATGTCATTCTTTCCTTTTTTCAAGCATTTTCAAAGCTGACAGTTGTGATCACCTTTCTCTTCGTTCATCCAATTTTTTTTCTAATCTTGTTTAGGTTTTTACCAGAAAACATAGTTTTATGTAATATGTAAAGGGGTCCCTTTGTGTTATGTGCTACAACTGCTGCAGCACACATACCTTGGTATGACCTCCGCGTGGTGAAGTTTACTTGTTTTGCACGCATGTGTTATGTAACAACTGCATTAAACTGTTCTAAAGAGTTGTCAACATCCACTATAAGACTTCTACTGTGTCTACCCAAATATATGACAGCAGTATGAACCTCTTGGAAGAGCCCACATTCCATCAATTGTGGAACTAAATTTGTTTAATTTTCTTTACTTCCAGCATAGAAGTATGTAGCACGTGTATAATGGTCCCCAAAAATGTGATGAGGCCCATTTTCTATGTCTTTTTTCAGTGCAGTTATTTTTCCTTGAGAGGATATGTCTTGATTCTTCCGGTACTCAATTGTCTTTGTTACTGCGCATCGGAGCTTCATCTTATTTGCTACTATCAATTCCCTTTGGGCTGGAGTTCCTAATTTTGATTGTTTGGTCAAACTATCCACTTTTTTCAAGTAATTTCTAAGTTAATGATTTCTGCATTCAATTTTTTTTACAGTCAAATTTTTGTATGGTCTAGCTTCCAAAAGTCTTTTATAGCAACTATTGCCCCCATCAGTTATCATTTTGCCGTAGCGTACGTTATGAATCTCCTCACTTTGTTTGTTTGACGTCACACAATCAGCTGCTCCGGTCAACAACCAGTACCGAGCTGGGAGTGGTATGGTAGGCTGTTTATAAAATCAAGCTCGTATAGATTCTTCGAAACTACATTCCGGTTTAGATTTTTTTTCGTAACACCTTACACCTTAGTTCTGTAATAGGTTAGTGTGGTTATAATTTTTTAAAAATATATTTCTGAAGTTGCTAAGACGGCAGTAGTAGTGCATTATATGATGCACAGTATCAGTTTATTCACAAAGTTTGTTTACATTACGAATATGGCGTTTATTTTCAGCAGCAGTGCTTAATTTGATTACAGACTGAACGATAAACTCTTCAATGCAATTATTCTGAGGTCTGTGTATAAAATTATAAGAATTTAATTGATAAAACCAATTCACACAAGTCACCAATAGTGGTCCTGAAAAAAGTTAAATTAAGTAAAGCTGGGAAATTTTCATGTACGAGAAAAAATGATTTAACACCAAAACTGTTAGGGTTGCTCCACGCATTTTGCATTCGGCTTTTTAATTAGCAAATTGCAACAAGTTTTTTTATTTAGGGCTCGCCTCCCCCCTAGGCGATCTGCGTTCCATCTCCGGCGGGATAAGCTCGAATTTTTCACAGTGGGAAACGTGGCGGACTTTGCAGTTGGCCAACGCGTTTTCTCTGGGAACTCCCGTTCCCTAGCCTTGTCTTGCATTCCGTCACTGCTCCACATTCCTCACGCACATCATCCCTTTTTTTGGGCTTCAGGCTGGGGGCAACAGGCACTGTCTCGCTTGTCGAGCAACCAGCCCACCCTTCCCACTGTGACCTTGCCTGTTGGCGGAAACAAGCATTGGTTTTTCATTTTATTTTTTTTTTTTTAATTTATTTATTTATTTATTTATTTATTTATTTATTTATTTATTTATGAATTTGAGAAGAGCGAAGTGAATGGACAAGACAGGCGAAGATCGTAAACTCCAACGACGTTCCTAACTTACATGAGATGAAATATGAAAGAACAATCGATAGCATTTTACCTAATAGTTGATCTCATACGTATGTGCACGAATCTGTGTATGAATGTGTGTATGTTTTTTTATGTACGCATGTGTGTATTTATTCAAATTAATTTATTTTTTCCTTATTTATGTATTAATTTGATTGTTAAATATGTAGTGAGTATCTGTGTAATTGTTTTTTATTTTATATAATGTGCAAAATACTCAGTGTAAGATAAAGCATCCACACCTTTTACTGTGCTGTGTGCCGTAAATACGAAATAAAAATTTAGTAAATCACTAACTGCATAAATCAATTTAAGAAATTACATCGTTCAACAGAATGTCAACCAAACAAACAAATTTCCTGAACATTTGCCATATGAACACAAGCCTCCTAGTTCTGGGCGAAACTTATTTTGGGATGTCAAACAGCTAGCCTGATTCTTCTCTTCACTTCGGGCTGGCCGTGTAGCGTGTAGCGGTGCTAGCTCCCCTCCCCAACCCCCTGTGGTCAGGGTGCATTCCTGAGGCTCCATGGAGGGAGGGTTTGCACAGTCCTCGAGTTCCCCCTCTTCTTTTCTCCGAAAGCGAGAGGCGGGGCTCGCCTAAACTTGCCGGCCGTGGAGCGTGGATTTTAGGATTCGAAGGCCGCATTTTCGCCGCGCAGAGCTTCCGAATTTACGCTGCCTTTTAAAATTCATCGGCGCGACATAATACTTTTATTTAATGAATATTTTCTTCAAAGTACGATCTATATTTGTGCAGAAGCAGTTTCCGTTTTTAATTAGAACTTGTTTCTGAATCAAGCACCAAACTTGCATGATTTTAATGAAGCATAATAAAGAGGTCTTAATGAGTTTTGTGGTCTTAAAGCTACACAAATCTCCATTGATGTCTATTACTGTGCACAAAAAAATTGCAATCGTGTATCATGCTTCTCTACTTAGTAATTACAAAGTATCTGAGGTGCTGCATATGCTATTTCTGAGGGGCAGAAAACTAACTCTTAAGATGAAGGAACCTACGGATTATATAGCAATTTCCAGATTACTTAGGTAGTTGGTGCTCATATACTCTTCATGCCAGGTGGTTGGGCATAAACAGTTACTACGGCTTTGACAAATAAGGTCATCAAATAGATTGCTAAGGCCAGAACCTTACCTATTATTTAATATGAGCATGCCTACTACTACTCAACCACGACAACTAGTCCTCCCATCAGTGGCTATGTGTGACCTAATTTGAAAGGCAAGCTACTAATCATATTTGCAACTACCAGGATTTCAGCGTTTGAATGTGTATAATTGGGGGAGGGGGGGCGGCGCTTAAAACTTGAAATATTTTAATGGAAGAGATAAATAATAAAACCTACTAAAAAGCATATTCAATGGCAGCAAGCGTGGCAGCCAGTTTAGCAACTGACATAACGGAAATCGTAACGGCTTGTATGGCGGCTGTTAAAGTATCAGGTATCACGTCAAAGATTCTTTATCAGGATGCGTGAAGGCAATACGCCGGGATATCTGATACCTTAAGATAAAACCAAGGAGCCAGCCAGGGGTGGGTCAGATTGTCATGTTACTATCAACAGAATTCCGCGTTGGCAGTGGCATCATTTAGGGGTAGGGGGACGCAAATCGTAATTGACAATAAAGCCTTAGTAATACTAACTTTGCAAAATTGCATAATTTTCATAGTTAGTTGTAGTATTGCTAAGGCTTCCGCAACTGAGTTTCCAAAATGTTTCCTTTTTAAAGTAGCCTACAAAAAAATTACAGTCAACAATCAATCTCACAAGGATAGTTCAGATATGTTTATGATTACTGAGCACAAAACACCATTATCAAAGTAAATTCTGCAACATTTACAAAAAAAATCCCAATAAATAGAAATTTTGAATAAGATTACTACAAACATACTGAATTACGCAAATTTCAAGTGTCGGACTACCTTCTCTGATGAGGTCACACATTTTCTGAAAAGTAAAAACACTGCTGGGAAAAGGTTTAGCACGTAATCCACACGCATAACACTTGCATTCATGTTTTAGTTTAATTCATTTTATGTATCTTGGATTTTAGTCTCACAAGCACAAGACCATTTAAAATCCCGAGTTTAGATGGCGCAACAACGAAATTAAATAAAAAACTATTATATTCACTTTGCAGTATTACAGTGCAGCGCGAGAACTAGTCGGGCCAACTCATTGGATTTGTGTAAATTGTAAAACCAACTGCCGCTAACCAGTGTTGCCAACTGAAGTCTATAGAAAACCACAAATGGCACTTGAATAATCACAGGAGACCTATCTTATCAATAGAAAAGAAAATTTTCCAATTTACTAGTGTCCGTTTAAACAGTCTTCGCCTGCCTTTTTTCAACACATAAGTTACAAAACTTGACCGGTAGTACATTATCTGAAATCACAGTAACTGGTAACAAAATCACTAAACTGGCAATTCTGCTAGGTTCAGCTATATTCATATCACTTCGGAGAGAAAGCACTGCAATCGTAGCTTCTAACACAGTGTCACTTAGCCAATCCCCTCTCGTGTTCCCTCCACCCGGCCGCTCATCCAACCCCTTCATTCACCCGAATACTATCGCGGCAACTCTACCCACTAAAAGCGTTATTGGAAGCGCTTTTTAAAACAGCTTGCTTTGGTTGTTTTATGAGTTCTTATCTTCTAATTGACAGTATTGTAATCCGAGCTGATTTCGTAAAAGATACATCTACGTATCTGCACGAGTCGTAGTTAGCTTCTAGTAGAGACAAGGTTGCAAATAAATATTTATTATAATCAGAGCATTGTCAGGAACCTGCCTGGGCAAGCACTCCTTGCCTTGCTTACCCTGACGAGACGCCACTGCCTCCCATGAGGGGAAGAAGCGTGGCGCTAGTAGTAAGGAGACACGTCACAGGGAGGGGAAATGTACTGCGCCTGACATGAGCTCATGGCACACTGTCAGTGGAGATGTAGCGTGGCAAAAACCGAGCCAGCTGTCTGTGCTACAGTATTATGGCCAGTGCTGTGGTGCACCACACCATTTGTATGCAGTCGTCAAGTAATTAGTATTTTTCCCACGGGACTAGTTGCCGTGGTCAAGTAGTACCTAATTTCAGGTTTCAGTCAACCAATCTCTAGAAACTTAATGAAGGGCCTTTATCATCTCAGAATAATAGACAACCTATCCCATTTAACAAGTTGCATCCACTTCAAAACACTTTCTTTCTAATATTAAAATAAACAAAGCATACTGTGTTCATGTAGTATATTCTGAAAAGATGACTTTTGATCAATGCTCTATAAATACTGTTTTCTACATTTTCCTTTCAATACTTATTCAAGTGACAAAATAGATTAATTTTGTTTATAGATGAGACAAGACACTGTTGAAAGAAAATTACTGTAGTTTGAGTCCAACTGCACCCTTGCAGAGTTCATCACCCAACAATTCTGATGCAGGTTTCAATATTAATATTGTACAGCAACAGCTGAACAAGTTCTGGTAACAGTTCTGGTCAAGAGCCCCTGGTGCACAAATGAAGTGATGACTACCATAGTTTCCTCATATCCTACCAGTGAAGTGAGTCCCAACTTCTTGCATGTCCCACCCTCAAAGCTTCATTCTGGATAGAAAACACTAATGTTGATGTATGGACAAGAAGCTACGTGATATTATAGTGCCGAGATACTGTCCTGGTCACTGCAAGGCTAAGGAGACTAGCAGACCAGGATCACACGTCACAAAACTGTAACTTCATTCTCTTGAGGACATAGTAGCCTTCATATGATGAAAAAACTGAATAAATACTGTACAGAACCCACAGTTCTTCTTCGTCATTGAAGGTTCAGCAGCCCTGTGTTGTATGAGTGGGTGAGGCTCTCCGTGCTGTCACATCGTCGACCTTCCCGTACCTGGCTCTCTCCCATCTCCCCCCTGTCAGCATCGTTCCCCACAGTCACCATCATTACATGAAGGCGCGGGAAGAACCAGCTTTTTTACTTCAGTTCACAATCCATAACTGCACATGCGGCATTAGTTCAATGATCAAGTGGCTCAAGAGCAATTTTTAACTTACTAAGGGTCTGTCCCTTGGTCACTTACCTACACTTAAGGAAGTTACAACTTTTGTCCCTGGCTTTTTTAGTTGAACTGATTTTTATTTCCACTGATCCTGTTACTGATGAGTGCACACTCTAGGATGTGGAACAAGTCAACACCTAACTGAATCAGAATTAAATACCTTAAAATGAGGCAAAAAGGATCACTAGGGTAAATAGAAACACAATTTTAGGGCTAAATTTTCAGTAAAAACTCTGTTTTAAAAATTGTATTTTAGGTAGGCTAGTCAAAAAAAGTTTACAAACAATAGTAATATTGAAGTTTAATTTTATTTAAGCAAAAGGTGTAGGCTAGAGATTTGTTTCTAATTTAGTTCCCATTCGCTCCTATATTCATATTCACCCTGTTTTATGGTACCTGAACAAAACATACAGCATATTACTAACTTTTAACAATGAGTGTGACCTCTTCTCTTTTTAATCCACCACTGTTGCCTGCAGTACATCCATATTTTCCTTCATCTGACATGTGAACTTCCTGCACAAGAAGTGTGCCATTTTCCATTACGTGAAACCTGAAAAAAAAAAAAAAAGGACAAGTCAACAGTTTCATTATTTACAATGAAATCTAAATCAGTTGCTTTATGACTATCATAAAAAACTGCAAAATGCAATTAAATATTTTCTTATGAGAGCTTTGTTGTACAATGACAGTTATATTAACAAAAATAAAAAAGTGCTTCATAAGTTTTTTATGGCCCTCAAATATTTGTTTCCTTTTACATCAGTATAAATGTAGCTAGGAAAAAATTCAGTGAGAAAATATCTATACTAAAATTGTGTCTGATATATTTTTTCAACTAAAAAACCCAAGAAAATTATAGAGATTTTTGTACACATTTGAAAATTAATAGAACAGGAAGTTATGATCCAAATTCAATGTTCTAACTTTTGAATTGTGTGTTTATTAGAGTGCTATATTGAAACTATTTCCAACATAAATAGCACCAATAATTTAAAACCAGGTACACATTTTGTTATATTTGCTAATGGTCCTAAATTAGTGACTAGTACTGTATTACGCGGATCGATTAGGCATAGGACATTGGATTCTAGCTTGCGGGTCATTGAACTCATGAATATTTCCTAGCCCTAGTAATGAATAACAAATTTTGATTAGCATCTCGTAATTATCCAGCCTGTGGGGCAATAATGAGAAAGTCATGGGCTAACTCTGAGGCAGTGGTATATCTATCTTGTTTGGAGGAGGAGATTGTGTGGGTAATGATGAGGCAGAGTATATTTTAATTTGTGAGTACAAATCTTTAAGATGACATAATACTTTAAAAGAAGACTCTATTTAATGGATCAAACAACACTGTTATTACACTACCATAGACAATTTTAACCGGTTATAAGCAGAAATTAGCAGAAAAAGACATTTCTTGGAACCTAAAGCAAATGTAACTATGGTGAGTGACAACAGGAAATCCTAAGGAAAGTACCAGTATTAAGAACTCATTTAGTTGGTTATATGCTGTTAATGGAGGCTTATACAAGGGTTTAGTATTACATTTATATTGCTTAATTTAAGTTGTTTTACTTAGCAGTATGTAACCATTTTTTGTCCCACCCTTGAAATTTACCAAACATATCACCTGAGCTGTACGAACGCAGGCTTTCCACTTGAACAAAGTTGTCTTCTACTTCTCCTGCAATGTCTATATTAGTGGGACAGATAACTGCAATTTTTCAAAGAAATTGTGCAAATGGTGGTACAAGTATAAATTTTAGTCCAGTTATTCTCAAAAGACTACTTATCAAAATCCCCTGATTGGCCATCTAAAAATCCAACATGGCGACCATTTTTCAAGATGGCCTCTAAACATATTCCCTTAAAGCTGTTTTTGCACATAGCAATATATGTGCAGTTTTTTATTGTATGAATTTGTGATCCTGCAAAAAGAGGTTGGGCATGGGAAGGAAAGAAATGGCAAATAAATTTGATAATGCTTCCAACAATTGTATCACACTGTCAACAGCTTATCAAGTGTTCTTGCAAGAAGGACTGCACCCAGATAAGATGCAAGTACTTTCGCTCGGAACTTTCCTGCACAGTGCTCTGCAGTTGTCTTTGAGGCCACCAATAATTTGGAGCCAGGCTCTAACAATAAATCCAGAAACCAGTGATCCTGCAAAATGGGTTTGGACATGGGAAGGAGAGAAATGACAATTTAATTGAACAACACTTCCACCGAATGCATCACACTGTCAGCAGCTTATCAAGTGTTCCTGCAAGAAGGACGACACCCAGATAAGATGCAATTGATTTTGTTCCGAACTTTCCTGCACAGCCCTCTGCAGCTGTGTTTGTGGCCAACAGTTATTTAAAGAACTGTTTTAACAGTATATGCTAATATAGAGCGTTAAATTTAAAATGTTCATTAATTAAATATAATTCTGTTAGTTCGCAATTTTTAAATATAAAACCCTTAGACTTGTCTTTGTTAATTTCAGTTTAAATGTTGATTTAGGCTAGTAAAACATATTGACGGACTTCTATGTGCATTGAAAACCTGATAAATATGTTCTAACTTGTTTCATACTATGGAAATGGATACCAAGAATAAATAAATTGTGGATTTTTCATCTGTCCTCGTAAAAAAAAGCCATCATTTTGAATTTTCAAATGACCAATCGGTAAAATTTTTCAAGTAACCCATATGCAACAAACATGCCAAGTTTCATGCTTGTACCACAATTTGCACGATTTTTCGACTATCCGCTTCACTATATCCTCTAGGCTGTCACCACTATCTATCCAATCCTCTTCTTCTGTTTCTGAGGTTTTTCTTACAAATAAAGTATAATATTGCTCAAATTAAATTTTTTTTATTTGTGTAACAGTGGAGTTATCGATACCAGGTTTGCACCTCTTGCAGAAAACTGAAGAAAATTAATTTAGCACTGATGAAGTCTACACGAAGATCATAAAGTTCTCACATCTTAATAAGCATAAGAAGAATACTGGGTGGCGAAAACCATACCCAGACACCCAAACGGCCACACACACAGGTGAAAGAAAAAATTTAGTAGAGTTAAAACAAGTCCGAAACAGGTTTCAAAGAAAAAATGACCGCGGGCGTTACCTGTACATGTTAAATTGCCACTCCAGTTAATACCTCTCTACATTTCTGGACTACTGCCCTACAGTTACTTCTTCACAATTTTTTAGACAACACGGACCGGGGGTTACACCCTAGCTGCATCCGGACATCCAGAGCACCGGGGAACAACTCTTACAAAACCAAGCACATCGCTGCTGCCGTCCCTTTTGCCTGATCTTTACTGCAGTGCTCCATTGGCTACTCAATACATCCACCACCCTCTAGAGACTAAATGAAACACACGCCTCTTCGTTATTGGGCATCCTGCACACCTAGTTGCGCAATACTTACAAACAAAGAAAATTCAACTTGACGCAACCCAGCCAACTGGCCATAACTGGATAAATCTAAATTCTTGCACATGCCTGCCTATACAAAAAGATATGTCTGCTTCTTCCTCGAGTTCCCAAACCAACACAACACATACCCATATGCATAAAACCATAAATAATTAATGAAATTTGTTCATTGAGTTAAATATTTGCTACAGATACAGTTAAATTTAACATCAGCATGTATATACGAAAATAAAAAACATAATAGGAAATAGAAATACAAAAAATTTATATAAACAAATACATCTCGTATTCCTACAAAACACAAAAAACTACAAGGTTACAACCTCACAATGGAGTGTATAAATAATGACGTGTACAGTACTACACAAAGCAAAAACATTTACTAAGACACAATGACAAATTACACTTCACTGCCACAAAACACATGCTCTGCCCATTGGACAGGTTTAAATCCAAGCCTGCCTTAACATGCAGCCACATAAGTTTTGTACTGATTGTTGATGTACAGTGTTTCTTGTCAATACCATTCTTTGCCAGTTATTGTGAGTTTTATTGGCCTGCCACTTCTTGGCCTCCATGATGCTATGCCCTTAAGACTGTAACCTTGTATGTATTTTTTGAGTTGGTTGTTCAGGTGCCTGGAAACCCTGATGAGTGCTTGTCTGTGTGATTTACGTGTGGGGAGAGCCACAATACTCCCTGATGTAAGTATGCTAGTGAGGATGAGTAGGGATAGTACGGAAAACATGGCAGTCGACCCTACACAGTGGATAGTTCAGTAACGCTCTACAGAGTACCGATTCTCCTCCGCCTAATTGGCTGGCACATAGTCGGGAAAATAATCGCTACCTCAGTCTCTCTCTCCACCATCCCTGCTTACGTCAAGAAATATTAAATTAATTGCATACTAACAATAACACATGTCGTATATTACTTTTAAATTTTTCCCACAGTGAATGCAGTTCAACCCAAAACGACATACAAAGATAATTATGCTGCCTTATAATTCACAGTTGACCTGATAACTTGAATTTTGTAGTTGCTATTTGTAAGGTTGCAAGTTTGCTAGGTACCATACTTATCAATAATAATAGTGAATATTTCATTCCCGTAAGACAGAAAGATCAGGAACAAAAATGTTTAAGTTTCAAATGAACATCAATAAGTGTTTTATGATATAGACTTGATGCCTCCTTTTGCTTTGCAGGTTGTGATCCCCAAGGAGATTGAAGGCCGTCGGCTGAGACTGAATGGTTCTTACTGGAAGGTGTTTGCTCATCGCTCATCTGTTCGTGTCTGTTTGAAAGTGCGTGGCACTGAGATCGACAGAACCCCTCGAAGGAGAGCTGCGGTCCGGGCATTTTCGTGGAGACAGAGTTAGGCGAGGTGCACGCAGAGGGGAGCGCACTTTACGTCTGCGCTCTTGCGCTGCCCTTTTCTTAGGGTCCGGCAAGGTAAGATATCGTCTCTAAGGACATGAATTTCTAGGATTTCGGAAGATGCACTCATTAGAAGAAAAGAGGTTACTTTTGAATCACACATGTATTGCACCAAATATCACAACTTTACATCCACTGGTTTACAATAACTGAGCACTGTATTTACACTCTGAATTTATACTGAATATACACTGAATTACTCAACACTGGTCCAGAACTCTTGGATGCTATACAATTAATAACTTACAACTTTCAACTCGTGAGCCTCTATGCATGTGGTTGGGACCCCCTCCCCAACATCTAGCCAATTCTGGTTACAGGCCTGAGTCTTGTTCTCAATATGTGGTGCCTTATCAATAGGTTAATTTCTCACATTGTATTTATTTACTTACTTACAGTATTTTCAATTAAGTCATCAGCAACTGTGACAGTCTATGTGTACATCTCTTAAACACTAATAAAACCAATATTAGATGGTTAAACAAAAGAAGAAAGAAGTCCCTTACCTGTGTGGGTCAAACGCACTAAAATTGCTGTTGCGATCCCACTTGATTGTTGGTTTTGGGTCTCCTTCAGCAATACAATGAATCATCACTGGGTAGCCTTCGAAAGCTTCAGTAGGGTTTCGTGGATAAACACTGAACTTGGGTGTTACTGCACAGGAATAACAATATATAAAACTACTGTAATGTGAAGGTATTAACTTCAATATGAAGCTGTCTTTTTTTTCCACTTAAATAATATTTGCCAAGGGGCATAGAATAGATAAATTATGTTAAAGATATTTTAAAAATACAAGTACTTAACATATTTTTAATTGGCCAGAGTTAAAGAATATTAATTTTATTTTTACAATGACATGCAAAATAAGTTTATTTTTTAATGAAAAATTTTGTTTGTCAGAAACAAAACACAGTACGAAAAATTTAAAAAAATTAAAAAACCACCCTGACAACTAAAAAATTAATAAATAAAACTGCGCTTTTCTTAAGTGATAATATAAAATGAAAATTTTAATAATTTTAAGATGATAATGTCATTCCTTTAGCTAGTGGCTCGTATTACTTTGTGAATTTTAAAAGCATGGTTGGCCATATATTTATAGGTGATGTGCTTTTTATACCTTACAGCTTACAAAAATAATACATAAAACAATTTTTGATACAAAAGATTGTGATGGCCTCCATAATTCCAATTTCTGGTTGGTAAATCAAACACAGGAGCTAATCACGAGAAGAGGAAGCAGAGCGGTGAGTTCTACAGTTTATCTGCTTGCAGACTGCTCTCAATTGCCTACTTCAAGAGTACCATTTCCACAGTTCTGCCAACCTCAAGATGCCTCTTTGGACTGGGTGTGGGAGGTTGAGTCAGATGAAAGATAATACAGTGAAATCTCAGCATAAAGTACTTCAGTATTCAGTACTTTTCATTATAAAGTACATAATTCCAAACACCTAGAAAGAGTTTTTAATTTAGTAACTGTTCAGTTTAAAGTATTTTCAATATTAAATATACAATTTTTAGTTCTCTTCAAGTACTTTGTAATGAGATTTTACTGTACACAGATTAGCAGCCATCACAATAATTTTTGGCACCCAACGCGTTGAAAACATCGCGGGAAAATTCTTAGTTGTTGTTGTTGTTTTTTTTTTTGTGCTATTCAATGGTCTTACCTTCACCTACTTTAAAGTATACCCCCACCAGAATTAAGGTATTACAGTACTCCTTTTTTTTCCTTTAACAAAATAGATATGTATTCACTCCACAGGAAGTTTCTGGCCAGAATGCTTCCAAATCTGTCAGTTGACAAGCTGTGCACATCCTTACTGTTTCTTCTATCTCCTTGTTTTGTCCCAGCAACCAAACATAACATTTTCCCAACATCTTCATTCGTACTATTTCTGGATGTTCCTGATGGCACAAACACGACATAAAAGTTTACGTTCCCAAATATGTCTTAACTGTGACACCAAAGATGATGTTCTGGCATTCTCTTCCTTTTAAACTCTTGCAAATTATTTAGCTGGCCTGATACCCTTACCACTGATAACAAGAATTTTAGTTCTTTCTCTAGAAAATTGTACTTCTTCCGTTTGCCCTCACCCCATACTATTTCAGACACAACAAAGCAATTTCCAAAGTTTGCATATAATCCATCAAACTACCAGTACCGTATTTGTAATAAAAATACCATCCAAGTATGCTACAAGTTGTAGGATACCTGATAAAAAGCTAATCTTTTTCCTCATTGAAAAATGCTAGGTGCTCTTGATAAGCCAAATGGCATCATCTAATAATGATACAGTCCTCTGCGGATAGTCATGGATACTAACACTTGTGACTCATTTCTTACTGCAGTATTTACTACCGGTATGCATTTAGCAATTTAAAATCACACAATATCTCCCACTGGCAAGGAATGCATGTATATATTCAATACAAAGCTAGAAGTTTTGCGAAAATTCTACTATATGGTTCACCATAAGGACAAAATCCACACTTAAAGCTATAATCTTTAATTTATTTCAAACAATTGAAAATAACTCAAATATTTTTTAATCAAATGCTTTGAAAAAAAATTGAGACTGTGTATAGTCATATGATACGCAACTTTACCAGAGCGTTTTTAAAAATTATGCATCATTTGCAGCAAAAAATTATTTTTCTTCATTTTGGCTTATTTTAACACCAAAATATGTGATATTTCAGGGACAAAAATTAAAAATCTGTTTGGTGTATTGCAACACAAAAATTCAGATACAAACGATGATACAAAACTGTTAAAATTGTAAGAATGAATTTTTGATATATGTGTTCATTTGCGTTAAAAAATATATTTTTTATACCTCAGCTAAACTAAAGAATGAGGCCTTAACCTAACCTTCCTAAACGTTTTACACCATGACCAACTAATATACTAAATGTTTTACACCATGACCAACTAATATACTAAATGTTTTCCAAGGAGTTCTGCTCTACAAGGCAACTCAGGTCCTTTTCCACTTTCACCTTTAGTGCATAAGGCACCTCTCTTGCTTCGAGGGACACTGGTCAGTCCCATTAAATTTGCTTGGAAATGTTTGATTTCCCCAAATCCACCACGTAAAAATTTCCACATAACAAATAAGCTGCAACCTCATCACCCCTTCCAATATGACATTATCCTCAGATTCCCTGGACTGTTCTTGACCCTGCAAACTTACACAAATTATTTTCCATTCTAGATGGAAATACTTGAATTAACATCGTCCTCATGATGATAACTGCCATTGTCCAGAGAACTTCTTCTGCTCTAGATAGCAAATCTCTGCAATCATGCTCATTTTCACTGGCAACACCTGCTCAGCATATGTTCGCAGCAGGTTTGATTCTCGGTGGGGTTGACCCGGATTTTACTTGCAGAAATCATGTAGGATGATGATGTTGGTCAACTGGATTTCTGAGAGATATCTTGCCCACCCTCCTTTTCAATCCATTGAAGGTCCATACTTGCCTCATGTCATATTTCTCACCAACATTGAAAACATCACTGTCAAGTGGTGACTAAAAATCTCTTCACTTCCAATATTCTACTGTAGCCTTCATGTTACTAATGCACTCTAAACAAGCCAAAAACACTATCACTACAAGTTACAATTTCATAAACTTCTGCCTACTTCTTATAATGATATTTCCTAGCCAAAGGTCCCACTTTAGATACTGTACTTGTACTGAGTATATGGGCATGTTGCTGCCAAGTGAACAACACTACAGCACAAAAAACCATCTCTCTGGTTTCCTCAGTTTTGTGAATAACTACTTGTAGGTGTGACTATATTCAAGACTTGCTCTTTCTCTTCAGAACGCAAGTGAGAAACCTGAAAGTTTGTCAGCTTGCTCCATTGTTGAAGCCAAAGTATATTCTGCCTCAATTAGCTTCTGCTAAATATGGACACTTTTGCACCACTGATGAAACATTCATGCACAGCTTCTACTCGTGATTAAAAGAGTATTTGGACCACAGTGGCCTTTGAGAACTGCCTTTAACTCCACAAAATTTGTGCAAAGACTATTTGTGAGAAAGTTATGAATATGTTTATAAAATATAAAGTAGGTTGACAGCACATGTTATGCACAAGAAGTTAAACATATACGGTATTAATAACATTTGACTGAAAATATTAACATAGTTACAAAATAAATGTTGGCATACAATATTGTAAACAAATGTTACCAACAAATTTCTGTTTTTATATTTGATGATTTGTTGGAAACATTTTTGCTTATGCTCTAACAACTGGAATACGCTGCATTTTGAGTGCAAAACATTGATACCAAAAAATATTTTTCCCTATATAATTCTTATATCGCAGAATTTGTTAACAGACGGAAATTAAAATCTACTAAATTTGGGAAGATATTATCTCTAGTTTCTATTTTTTCGCAAGCTAATAAATATATACATAAACCACCAGACTAGATTAACCTTATCTCTATTTTAGCAACAAACAGTATTATTAATAAAGCAACAATACTTTCACCTTATACTACCTGTAACATATTATTCAAGTGATAAACTGACAGATGATTGCTGAATTTCCAACCCTGCTAAAACTTTCTACTTTTACATAACCAATGTTCACGACCATATTTGTACTGAAATGCAGAACTGTCTCTAGAGATGGAGCGAGAAAAAGTGCTCGCAGTGCGCACTCAGCAAGTGCGACTTGCAGATGGAATACGAAAATCCTTATGCTCTCGCCGCAAGTTCCAGCAACTGGAATACATGGAACTCGAGCAGTGTACACTGAGAGCATTTGGATATGGTCCTGGAATACGCTATTAGTGAAAAACAAGAAGTGGCCTTGTAAATAGCAACCAGTTCGTAAAAAACAATTAATATTTCTGCCACAGAAACAACTTACAGTAATCACTTGATGTTTAAATATGGTGCTCCACTTTTTTTTAATGAATTAAAAATATTCTGTGCCTGAAAGATAATAGAGAAATTAAGCTTGAAGTAAAGCACATTGGTTTACATCTCATATAGTAGGGGTATTTTACTGCACATTTAGTAATATGTACATACATGAAGTGACTCCTTGCCTGTTAGGTGGTTCAAACTCAAGCTATAAATAAAACAAACATCTATCACTAGGAACATAAGGATGAATACAGTTAAAAATGAAATGTGATTGTTTACCTATAACATCTATGTCGATTGTGGCATTAATGAAGCCCTGTGAGCTAGTTGCTACACAAGTGTACGTCCCCTTGTCTTCAGCTCGCACTTTGTTGAAGTGCAAGGTACCGTTAATATCCTGGACATGCTTCGGAAGCTCGAGCATGCGCTGCTCCTCACCTTCAGGCACCTGGTTACAACATACAAATGAGATCACTAGTAAAATCTCTCCATAATGACCCCTTCCGGTTTCTGATAATAGGGTAGTTATATAGGGGTGGTTGTTATAATTCCAGTAAAACCCCTATTTCTCTTCTTCTATTACTTTCTTTCTAAACAAGGAGTCATGAATCAACAGTTCCCAAATTTGCACATTATAAACAGTCTGTCTCATGTAAGTATTCCATATGTTATGTATGTAAATATAGGTGGTAAATACAGTGTTATACATATTGGTAAATATGTTGGGTCGGGACATGTTAGGTTAAGGATGGAAGGTTGGCACGAGTGCGCCAGTGCTAGTGCGAGACATGGTGGACTAGGAAGGCCTCGTGAACAACCTGAGCTTTAAGCCATGCTTAAAGCAGTGTACTAATATTCGGTAAGGACATGGACTACGACACACTATCGGGACATTGTGAACTCCAATCTGGACAGTCGGAACGGTGAGTGTTGCAAGTAATACTTAACAGTTTTGACACTTCACGTCTGAGAAGTGTGTCTGTACACAGGCTTGCGGAGACCGTGCTTTTCCAGGAAGCCAGGTAGGTTTAAAGCTCCAAACAATGGAACTGTCAGACACATTTCTCAGAAGAGAAATGTCAAAATACGGAAATGTTGCATGAGACAGACTATACCATAAATAATATGGTTTTAAACCTCAAGAAATATGATACAATAATAACCAAATTGACAACCGAACTGCTTATAATGATATCAAATTGTCATTGTACCACTTTTGACACCTGAACCGAAATCCTGCAACATGTGTCTCGACTACAGTGAGACATTGCACTGTCCACCAGTGCAGCGCAGTGTGGAAGGAGAAAAGAAAGAGTTTGCTGAGCCAAGCCAGTATTGTATACAATGTAGCCTGCATTATTCGGTATTCTCAGAAAGCTGACTGTGCCATTTTAATTTAATCATTACTATTAATTGTGCACAAACATTTTTCAACTTCACAGGTTGGTTTGCACACCGTAAAGTAGTTAGTGAAGTCAGATAAAAGTTTACTTTTACTTGAAAAAGAGGATTTATATCTTGCTTGGCTTTCAGGGTAAGTAATGTGCACACAAAAGTTATTATTGTTCTGTCTAAGATTTTCTTTGCTACTTTAGAGTTGATATTAATCAGCAGTGGTAACCTTACTACAATTCATCCCTTAAAGGTATTCATTGAAGTATTTGGCAATGTTTCATACATAGTGTAAATTTGGGCATGCCATAAGCGTTTTATGATAATGAAGCTTCTTGTTCAGCATATGTTTCATGTTCTTGTTTTGATATTTCGCACATGCTAGTAACTAAGAAGGGTTGGTAGTATGTCCTATCCTCTGGCCGTTCAGAGATCCCGATTTGCCTCCCCCCAGTCTTCCAACAAGCAAGAGTAAGATAGAAGTGAGGTTTGTAAGGGAGTCTTCAACACTTATATTTAACCCACTTAGTGCTGTTCATCACATAATTTTATTTAACCTTTATTTCATCTATCCTTACCCATTTATGTTTGCCTCCCAATTCTATACAGATTCTGGCCACATTCCACTCTAGGCATAGTACTGTATTGGCCTGAACATAAGACTATACTTTTTCAAAAAGAAAGAATTTATACATACAGGGGTCGACTTATAATCATAGCTTTCAATTTTAAGGTTACATTTTTAACATATACGTATACTTATAGATAAATATGTACAATAAAATGATTGATATCACACAGTATTAAAAAAATCAATTAAAATTGTTTTACGTAACACTTTCACATAAAACAAATAAGAAAGAAGATAAAAGTTTTTCACGTTTCATTGCTGTGAACGCAAACATGCAGTCTTTATTTTTTTGTTGACGTCATGGATATGAAACTACGGAGAAGAAATATCTGCAAGCGCTGAAGAACTATCTGATCACTAGTTCTAGTGAGCGCCATGTGCATTACAGCACTGCCATATCGATCTCGTCACTGTCGCTACCATTTTGTAGCACTGTGATTATAAAAATGTTTGTCTGTAGTTTCATCTTTGGCAGAATTCCTCTTTGTTTAGTATTTTCGTAAACGTACATCTATAGTCTTAGAAATTGTTTTAAATAACTGTGCATTAAAATGGACCGTGAAGAAGTTGAAAAATGTTGTACAACAGCACAACAAACAAATAAAAGAGAGATAGGTAGATAAAATGCGAGTTTTAAAGTTACGGTAGCAAAGTACGCTGTAACAACAAATAATTGTTCTGCCACGAGATGGTACATCTTAATCGAAGCAAACATTCACCATTGGCGAAAGGACCTTCCAAAATTACAAAACTGCAACAGAATGTGTCTAGTATTTCCTGGCATTGCGAAAGACACGAACTTGAAAAGCAGGTTTCTAAAGATTCCATAATAATGAGGTTCATGAAATGTTGCATTTCGAATGCATTAGATGGAAGCGAGCACAATCTTTATTTTTATATTTATATAATTTTTTTTTTGTTTTTTTGTTTACATTTAATAAAATTATATAAAAGTACTGGAGATAAACAGGTTTTACTGCAAAAGGAGGTAAGGGTAGTCTTATATTTGTGTTCAGTTTATTTTTTGTTCTGCTATTTGTAAAAGGATAGGGTCGTCTTATATTTGAGGCCGTCTTACATTCGGGCCAATACGGTATTTCAGCTGAACACTTTGCTAGCCAGTTCATGCTATTTAGACTGCGTTCACCACATGTGTAGACAACACTGACTTTATGCTTTATAGTAGAACAAGAATGTTCATTTCTGTTAAACATCTGTAAACTGTGCAGACATGTGCTACAAATTTATAGTGTTTTTTTTTTTCTTGTTGCACTAAGTCCAAACTACTCATATAGTGTACGGGTGTGAAGATTTTGCGTCAGCAACTGGAAGGTCTACTCTAAATCTTGTTTACAGTAATACGGATAATGAAAGACACCTCCAAATTGAATTGTGTTACAATACCTAATTTGATATATACCAACCACTTTCTAGAATGCCTAAAAAACCTGAACACTATCTATCCCAATTTATACCTGGTCACAATCGATTTTACTTCTTATGTACAAACATACCACACACCGCAATATTGTCAACCGTAGAACACTACCACAACAAAATAAGTTCTAACGATAAACCATCCACTGCATTCCTAGTTGGACTTACCAGACTCACTTTAACCAACAACTGTTACAAATTTCACAACCAAGTGTACCTACAGGTCAGAGGCATAGCCATGGGCACTAGCATGGCCCCTTCGTATGCTACCTTGTTCATGGGAAAACTTAAAAATATTTTCTGAATGACAAATCAACACAGCCATTCTGCTGTGTGCACTTTATTGATCTTCAAGATTTGGACCTCCACAGACGACACCCTTACCAGATTCCTAGAGGACCTGATTCCTACAATGTGCTCAACTTCAACTGGTCATACTCCCAGTCTCATGCAATATTCTTATATGTGGAGCTCACTCTCGATAACAGTCTGATTTAATCCTTAGTTCACATCAATCCCCCTATCAGCCTACAATATCTTCATTTCAGTAGCTACCGTCCTTTCATGCCAAGAAATCTTTTCCATACAGCCTTGCCACCAAAGCCAAAAGAATATTTTCCAGTGAGGAAGACTGTAACTGGCAGAATGACCAGTCAAAGCATTCTGTGACAGAGGTTACCCCCGATAAAATGACTGTCAACAACCAAATACGGCTAGCCATCTCTGGTAAGGGGACATCTACTAAGAACAGCAGCACTGATGATCCTCTAGTGGTACCATATCATAAAGGTCTAGACAAACTTAAAACCATTCTCAACTCTGTCACAAGATTTTATCATCTTCACATCTCACCCAGAACTTATTCTCCAAAGCTCCTAGACGTATCTTCAAAAGCCCTCCTGATCTCAGAAACAAACTAGTTAATTCTAAACTACCACCCAGTGCAACAGTCGAGAAATCTGCCACTACCAAGGGATCACATCCATTCAATAGTTCACGCTGCAGCACATGTGCCGTACATCAGTAGTCCACTTATTTTTACAACCGACTTACCAACCAAGCTTACCCCATCCAAGGTAGCTACAACTGTGCCACAGAAAATCTAATTTACCAGCTGCAGTGTAATCACTGCACAGCAGAGTACATTGGCCTTACCCAAACCATGCCAAAAAGTCATTACCTTATATATAGCCTTGCCACCAGAGCCAATCACATATATTCAACTTGCAGTGACCTTAACAAACAGTCCTCACCACAAACCCAAAATAGAGGATGAATGGCCACAGGGCAGACACCCACTAAAATGGTTATAGCTGGTACAAATGTTGACTCACTGGGCAAGCCAGTTGCAGCTCATGCAGCATCCCTAATTTAGACTTTCACTACTGCTTTACTACCACCGTAGTGAAAGCCTTACCACAATCCAATAGCAGTGCAGAATTAAGGTGATAGGAACTAGTCCACCAATCTATAACAAAATCCAGACAACCACCAGCTCTTGCAGCATTGCGAGTTTACAGCTTTATTTTTTAATTTTGTTATGAAAGCTATGTTTAGATATTTGTTGTAATTCCCATGTATTTCGGTAATATTTTACTTAAATAAAATTTTTTTTAGTGGTCTCAGTTTCTGAAGTGGAAGGGAAAAAAACACAGTCATGAGTTAAAGTACCAATCCAAAGAAGTCTAGAAATCAGTTAGTAAGTAATAAGTAGTATTATGGCCGGTTGACCTTGTGCTGAGGTATTGTTACCTTTGTTTTTTCATTTGTGTGTTCTGGTTTTTCCTTACAGATTTTCCATCATATTGTGTTATTGCACAGTATTTTCAATTAGGTTCTAAAGGTGTCAGTGATACTCAAATTACGTGACATTACCGCAACCTTGAGACTGCCGACGAGAGCGAGGCCTGTGATGACGTGTGTGAACTTCTTCTAGAGAGTCTGGCCTCCACCAAGTTTTAAAAATTTAACAAAACATTGACGCAGACTGCCATGTCGCGGGCTGTAGCCCCATTTTTGTGATGAAGTAATATCACAAGTGGCAATTTAATGTGTGTGGGTAGCACCGGGGCCTTTTATTCTGTAAAATTTATTTCAGACTTTATGTGGCATCTTCAAATTTGTTTTCCACTCATGTATGTAGGCTGTCAGGTTGTCTTCTTAAAAATTAATGCAGCGTGTGAAGCTATACTGCGTTCATCTTTTCTTCCAAACATAAAATCCTTGTGAACATGTGTTGCGTTTTGTTACTGACTTTTTCCAGTAAACTGGGTTCACTGTGCCAGTAGCAGAATCATGTAGGCCTATCTAACTTACGTAAATGAAATTTAAATAAACCAGGAGAAAATTTTGAAATTCAAACTTTTATTTCTGGACGAATAACGACAGTGATGCAGCAGAAGATATAAGTAACTAACTACAGTGGGTCAGGAGACCTCTGTCCACCTATAATACCAACTGAAATATTGCATATGGCACCCAATGCTCCGCAATAGCAATTGAAATGTTGTAGCATTAATCTTCAATAACTACATCTAATTTTCCTATTTTAAATTCTGCAACTCACTATAATTTGCCTAACGACCTGTGCTGCGGTGCACGAACTTTGAACTTTTAGTAGACTCTGGGCTGAGCCACGGCTGTGTAAGCTTGTTTGGTGTGGGACCTGTGAGTATGTGTGTTTCGCTGAATCAAACTCCTGACCGTGTGTCCGAAGCCTAGTGTGCCGGTTCTTTGGGACCTTCGGCCCTTCTCGGGTTTAGTAGGAACCTGTTCGGGTCTCCCTCCCTTCCATACTGCCTCGTTCTCCTCCCTTCTCCTCCGTGGCTAGCCAGCGGCGGTTCTCCGCTTGCCTGGCTGGTAATTTCGCTTCGGACCGCCTTCCGTAGTTTACATACTCTTCTCTCTCGGCACCTCGTCGACTTCAGTACTGCTATATGGTGAGTTCACTTTTTTTCTCTCGAATAACTTGAGGTTTTCCAACAAGTCTGTAGCCCGGTAAGTTGCAAGTTTTCTCGTCTTGTTTCTTTTTGAGGGCGCGACGGCGTGCCGAGAGAGGGAGTATATTCATGTCCGTTATTTGAAAAATGAAAGCTTGATCCAAGACTCACTGTTATGTACCCGTTGTGCTATGTTATTGGTTGATATCATGTACATTGTAAGTTTACAGTTATTAATAAATTGTGACTTCGTAAAACTGACGTCCTGTGTGCTTCTGTTCAATATAGTGCCCAACCCGGGTGTCAACTCGTTAATCCTTTCACCCTGTGCCGATGTTTAGCACAGATCGCTAGGTTATCCAATTAGCGCCCACCATCTTACAATACTGTTGCATGTTGGCCAGGCAGCAGGCACATTACATCATGCTGGGTGGTCAGCCATGTGAGTCAACCAGTGATGTCATGGGTTTCCGCAGCTATGTCGCAACTCCCGAGAGATGTCACTGGGATTCCCTGATGACGCCAGTGCGAATACATGACCGCTGACAGGCACGAGGAGGTAATGTCTATTTTTAGACCTCAGGTTACCATGTTTCATCAGCCATTGACGTCACTGTAGGGGCCGTATAAAAGCCTCGATACTGCGTAACATGAGTCAGTCTTGTGGTGTCAGTGAGGAAGTCTTAGTCAGGAAGTGATAGTCGGGAAGTGACGGTCGTGGAGAGTCGGGAAGTGACAGTCGTGGAGAGTCAGGAAGTCTTAGTCTGGAAGTGATAGTCTTGTAGTGAGTCATGAAGATGAAGTGAGACAGAGAGTGGTATGAGGCAGCGCCCTTAGGGGCGGCGTTGCCACTGGAGTGGCGATGGACGTCGTGAGAAGTGACAGGTCGAGAGGAGAACTGGCGGCGGCGCAGAGATGAGGACCCAACGCCTTGAGGGCGGTATCACGACGGCGCCGAGGCTGATGTAACATTGGCGAAACTGACAAGGTGTGGCATCACGAGGATGGCAACACGGCGGCAATGGTCGGTGTTGAGGCTGAGTATCACCAGCACCCTGCAGGTGTTGTGTCGGTGCGACTGAACTGATGAGGTGTGGCTTCTCGGGGATGGCAACACGGCAGCGGTGGTTGGTGTCAAGGCTGTGTGACGCCAGCGGGCTGCAGGAATGACGAACAACACTTGCGGTGTTGTGTTAGAGTGCTACAGAGACAGTGAGCTGTGAAGAACAACACTGACAGTGTTGTGTCGAGGAGGGCAGTAACTGGCTACTTGAGGAGACTGTCTACCTGGTGATTCAAGAGAAGGAGTGCTTCGAGAGTTCGCTATTGGTCCTGCTCGGAGGAGGGGCTAAGCTTGTGCAGAGAGGCTGGTGAGGACATCTTGGTGATGTCAGGAAGACGTCTTGGTGACGTCGGAGTCTACTTACTGCGAGGCTACAGGCACATACCTTCGGAGCAGTACTGGGTGAGACACGAGGGCTTCTGCTGCAGGTCGACAGGTGAAGGAGGTTCGTGACGGGAGTCAAACCGAAGACCTCAAGAGTGAAGACAGTGGTGCACTCTGGGTGCTGCACTGTACATGGTGAGCCATCCTCCCTTAGGACTGTTAAGGTTGTACAATGTCACTATTTGAGAGACTGTTGATTGAATATATGACTGAACTTTTATTGTGATTTGTAGTCTTTAATTGATTGATTGTAAATATTATTGTGCTTTAATTGTCAAAGTCAACTAACGTTCTGTGGAACAGTACTAATTGTGTGCATAATTAATTGTGTTGTGGGAGTTATAGTTGATTACTGTTTTTTGTATTTCATAGCTTTGTGAGCTATTAAATCCAGTACTTAATTTAACTCTTTTATTTATAATTATAAGGCCTCTATCCCAAAAGAACTCGGGGAAACTGCCCACATGAAAAGTTTGTGCTCTAAACTTGTAACAATACTTACCTACTCTTCGCCTGAAGCCAACTTGTTCTGCGAAACTTCATAAATTGCGCTCCTGCACATTATGTGTCATTCTTTTATGTATTAATGTCGTGACGAGATCAGGATAACCAATCTGATATAGATTGGGCCTATGGGTGATGGATGATAGGGTGCCAGAAATACTCCCCTCGTATTACACTTTAGGGACTCTTGGGTAACTCAGGGGGTGGTACGTTCGTTGTGCTCTGCTATCCTACCAACGTCATTCTTATGCTTATGGTGACATAGGTCGTAACACACTATACCATGAATGCTCCAGTTCAATGAGATTTTATTGGTTTCCAAAAATACAAGATGCCTGAATATTATGTTTACGTACGCAACAAGGTATTGGGATGTTCGTTACCGTGAATAATATACGGTATATAATTCCACGGTGGTGGTTAGGTGTGAAGTGAATGATGGATATCCCTGTGGCATGTGAAAATGCAGCTCTTTAGCAGCAAGAGTCGGCGGCCACTAGGATAGACCGACGGTTTGCTTAGAGTCGGACACAGGTATAAAATGTGAATGCTCTAGATGGCGATGCTTTGTTTACCCCCAAAACACAACCCTCACGTATCATGAATGCTTTCCCTCCTCTTTGCTATGCAATGGATGAGGATGATGCATACGTAACCTTGGAGCTCAAATCGCTACACAATGGTGACCATTACGCGCACACGTGGTCATTTATAATTATAGGTTATGCCCTTAAAATGATGATAAAACTGTGAAAATACACCATGGACCTATATATCTATAACACACCATAAATTACATCCGTCCCGAATATTAAACGGGAATGCTCGGATGACTCTCGATATAAGTTCTCTACTGCCGGGGCGATGATTGAACACGCACGTGGTTTTACATTAAAAGAACCAAAACTGGTAATAATTATTAATTGAAGCGGACTATCAATTCTAGGGGGAATGTCTGAAGACGTGTGCTTGCACAGGTGAACCGGTAAACTACATGAAAACTATTGAAAACTAAATCAGAAACAAAGTTTGAAGTGCACATGGACAGCATCCTACCTGTTCAGACAACACTGGCGAACTGCCACAAGCATGATGGCCGCCAAGGACTCATCAATCCAGACAGGGTGCATAACTTCTGGCCACCTTGTTGCACGTTTTAATATATTTAAAGAAATGGCACAGTGTTAATTATTACTAGTAAGACAATTTACATGATTAAATATTTGCATGTGGTAATGTTTTTGAGTGTTCATTATTAATTAAATGTTACGCTCTGGTGTTATTGGCCAACTAGCATGACTGCCTATTTAAAACTTTCACGTGAATATTTCCTGCAATAAGACATGACACTGCTTGCAATTAAAGATCTGAAAACACTACATGCCAGAATAACAATATTTCGATAAATAACAATAAGAGTCTGTGGCTAATGAATGAAGGGTAGTGGTGGTTTGAGGTTAGGCCATGCTGTAACGGGCTTAACCCACTGCTGGCCCTTTGGCCGGCGTCAGTATTTAACTATCAAGCGCCATGGTACTCTGTAAGTACATGTGTATCTTAAATTTTAATATGTAATAAGTTGTGCCTTGCAGTCTTTGTCTTTCTCTATAAAATATAATTTCGTATTTTACCAATCTTAATAGACAGCGAACTCCTCAATCTAAAGGGGAGTAAAAAGAATAAAATATGGTACTTCAATAAACCTCGACAGAAATATTTCCTGCCATCAGTCGCCAGCATGTGGTGAAGCTGCCAACGAACCCTTAACGAACTCAAACGTCTTGAGTTCTGGGTGACTCAACCAGACCAACAGTTGAATGGTGCATGGATCAATAGTTTAATATCGGAAGCACCTCAGACTCTACCATAATAGCACTTTTATGATGAAGACAGGCATGAAGGTTATAAAATTATGGTTATTTTCCTATTTGTGTATATTCCTACTCACGTTCAATCTAGAGAGTGGGTGAAAGGATCACAGAATGTGTTGCTTATGTTTAAAACATTTTTCATTTTTTGTTTAAACATTTTTTGAGATTGCTGTATTTTTATAAAGTTTTGTATTAATCAGCTAGGCAACTACAATATTTTCTGGCTGCCAAAAATTGTTGAAATGTGTGTTTTGAGGTACTTCGATAGGTATAATAATCTTGGTGCCAAATTTTTTAAAATATATAGGTATGCATGTAAAATACACCTTGATCTTTACTGTACATCATTGAATAGTATAGTCACAACTGAGGGCCGATATTATAAACCTCTTTCGAATGACAACCAACTGCTATCCCCATAGAGAAAGCATTGGTGAGCAGTTGGTTGTCATTCGAAAGAGGTCTATAGATACGGCCCTGAATGTCTAGTAGAGGCAAGCTATCTGCAAGATGACTGCACATGACTTCAGTGACTTGTGCCTAAAGGCTAGGGTGAAGTATGATGCTGTGTTGTGTACACCTTACCGCTCTGCACTTCTAGACCTCAAACACACAAAATATGTTCACCCAGGCAACCACCTTAAGTCCAGGATCAACATTCCAAACAAACTCTCTACAAAGACTAGCTGAAAAAAATTTTTTGAGCATGTTAAAACTCCTCAATTTTTATAGTACCAACCTTCACCCACTTAACCCACTTGATGATCGGTGTAGTGGAACCCTGCGCTTTGCAGTATACCTTAGCCACTGACCCCAGCTCCAACTTTTTGTTGACAGGACGTGGAGAAAACTTGAGTTTCTCTGTAAAACCAATAAAACACACATACACATACACTGAAAAAACTTCCCAACAGTTTAAAAATATTTCACTTCTTATAAATTTCACACAGAGTGAGGTGACGCAACAGCAAAACTTAGACTTGCATTCAAGAAGACTAGGGTTTAAAATCTGTTTGTAGCTATCTCAGTGTTGGTTTTCTATGGTTTCTCTAAATATCTGCAGGCAAATGCTGGGATTCCTTAACAAAGGTCAAGGCCAATTTTCTTCTCAGTTCCTATCCTTGTGTAAAGTTCTCTCTCCTCCCTAACGACCTTGCTGTTGACAAGATATAAAGCCCAATAAAAATTTTTCAAAACATTAAGATTTTACCTGCAGGTAAAGTTGTAGTGTATATAATTAATGTTGACAAAAAAGAGTCATGTTCTGTACACAAGTGTATTTGGTATGTCATTTGTAAGATGATTTTTATATCCCACAAAAAAAATTTAGACTCAAAGTGTTAGTTAATGACACTTGTGTCAGGGTAGCAAAATCATGTCTCACCCCTGTAAGGATAATACCAAACCCGGAAGTAATGATATTATTAAGAAAACAAGTGTGTCAAGTGAATGCTCAAAGAAAATTGTGTAACATCACCTCCTTGCAACAAGAAAATACAAGAATTACTTAACAAGAAGTGAATTAAAAACCATAACTTTAATGTAAAAGTTGCAATACTCTTATGTCTTACTCCCAAAACAAATCCACATCAGTCACCATTATTTTATTTTTTACTTTTTTCAGATTTTGAGGAGAAAAATGTGAAATTTGTGATTATCATGAATTCTATTTATCTTACGTTACAGTACAAGTATAGCATTTCCACTTTTAATACAAATTTAAGCCATGATCAGTTACAAAATTTATTTTATATTCTTCATTTGCTATACCGATTGCGGCCAAAATATAAGTTAAAAGTCAACTGTGATGCTTATACTGTAGTGCAAAGGATTCACTGTATAATTGAAAATTTTACACTTTTCTTCTTAGAATGAAAAAAAAAAGCAATATGGTGACTGATTCCTACCTTAACTGTATGACACATACAGCACTTGAAAAACAAACCTTTGACATGAACTATTGCAGGCTTTGAGCGGACGGGAGGGAACCCAGCTGTGGTGACCTGACAGGTGTAGTTGCCGTGGTCTTCCAGCTGGACGTCTACTATGCTGAGACTGCCATTCTTGTGAACATGGACCCTGCTAGGCTGAGGAATGACCAGCCTTCCGTCCCTCAGCCAGCTGATGTGAGTCACAGGAGGTGGCATTGCTTCATACTGGCAGTTTAAAACTACGCTGTGACTTTCCTCCACTGCCACACTCAGTGGGCCCTGCATAATGCTAGGGGGAGCTGCAACCAAGACAGAAAACAAACTACTAAATTTGTATAAACCAACATCCATGCCTATTCTAAGCCTTTTGCTATGGAAACAAAAATTTCTCAGCACAGAAGATATTTATCAAATTTTGTTAGTTTTCTACAATCCTATAAACTTCACTTTCTCATACAATGTATAGGCGTAAATATTGTTATCATGTGTTATAAGTAAAATATTTTTGAAAAATATAATTTTGAAAACCAGACAGTAGAAGTAAAAGTTTAAGAAAGTCTCAAAAATATAGAGGACAATACAACATCACGATTCGCACTTCCGCGATTATGTTTCGTCTTCTATATTTTTGTGTGTATCTGTCAATGACCAACACATAAGTACTTGTGCTTCTGTATTTTGTACGTATTGATAGCCTAGCAGCCTCTTCCTTTCAATTATATTGTAAGATAGTCTTACTAAGCAGGAAGTTATAAAAATTAACAGTTTTAATTTCAGGGTTTGCTTAAGCACATTTTCAGATTTAACATTTTACGAAAGAAAAATTGAGGTTTAAACAATAGCAATATGTAAGTTATTACGGATATTGCATTTTAAATATTATTTTGTATGTATAGGATGTTTTATAAAGCATGATAATTTTTCAGTATGTATGTGTGGTAGCAAGTATTCCTGATATTATTCAAAATTAAATCACAACATCTATAGGTTTGTAGTACACAGTATAACAGCACATAAAACTCATTACATTTCAATGCAGGAACATTTATCTTTGCAGCAAACAGTGGATAACTGGACAGCGAATGCATAAACTCACAGGTAACCACAAGTTTGAAGCCTGCTGCTTTGGTGCCAGCCATGTTTTCTGCCATGCAGGTGTAGTTGCCAGAGTCCTCCGCTGACCGAACAACTTCTATGATGAGCCGAGTTTCATCCACTCTTACAGGACCTGTGTCAGATACGATGTGACCCCGGGGATCAAGCCACCAGACGCGAGCCGGCGGCTCTGCCTCAGGAGGGAGACACGTCACCTCAAACTCTGCTTTCTCTGGCACCACCCTCATCAGATCACTTGTCAGGGGTGGCTCAAATGACTCTGCCGTGAAATCATTCAGATCTGTTGGAAGGTTAATATAAGTATCAGTGAAATTAATAAATATATCTTAACTACAAAGAACAACCCTAACAGTTAAAATTATAATTTATTCCCATAAACAAGTGCATTATTTGGAAACTTTAAACTATCACATCAGAAACTAGTAACATAATACTTTATTTGAGAATCCCTGTACAAGTTAACTGCAAGAGCCAGAGAACGTCAGATGATGGCAGCTCAGAAAAAGCTGAAAATCTTATGGTGAAGTACAATAGGGTGGGTTATAAATGTCAGTTTTTCGAGTATCAAGTTCTAATAGGTATTAAAAGTTGTATATTTGTGTGATAATCAACGGAAAAATAACAAAAAAAATTATACTTTATATGTTTAGTTTATGCAAAGGGTCTAAAGTTAAAGACAAAAAAAGACATTAAATTTGGCATTGATACTAAAATTATTCTTATTCCGGGTTTTGGTATCTAATAGCATACTAGTACTTAATTTTAGTTGCCTAATGATATGAAAATTATATTTAAACACAATTCACAACATTTTCCAGTTTGCAAAAAAGGCCTAAAGTTGAATAATTTGGAAGAAATATTGGTGTTTATAAAGTTGTACAAACATACTTACTGCGGGAATTTTAAATTATAAAGGGTCATCTTTCTGAACAATTAATTAGAGTGAGTGATTCCATATCAATTAGTGCATCATTTCGCAGCAATTTATCCATTTCACTAAGTTTTTTTATAAAATGACCTAGAACTCACCACGAGGAGGTGGTTGCAATTCGAGTTCCACCCACGCTCTACCCAACCATCCAACCAATTAGGGTGTATTAAATTACGTTGATTTAGCCAGACATCTGAAAATCAGATTTGTGGTCAAATTTTGGCATTGAGGATCTTGAGAGCAAAGTTGCTCTAATATAACTGTCTCTGCTTTCTTGTCTGCACACTTTCCCTGCAGACTCTGCGACAAATTTGACGCATCTTTCAATAGCTTAGGCAGAGTTTGGTTTTGCAGAACATACGAAATAGTATCTGTTTGTGAGGGCGACAGCTTACAGTTCGTTCAATCTATCATCTCCATGTAACATGTGATATCAAAATAGGGTGAAAGAGTCATAAAATTTCTTACACACTTCACCTTTGGATTTTGAATATTGGCTTGAACTAAAAACAGATCAATTTCACTTCTTTCATCCAGAGATTTTCGAGTAGTTTTTCTTTCTATGTCAAAAGTGTTATTGTCAAATGCAACAAGTTCAATAATTCCAATTGTTTTCTCCCCTTTCTTTTCTTAACTTTCTCTGTCTCTTGTTGATCTATACTGCCAATGTAAGCACTGCTGGTTGTTCGCTGATCGTATATAAACTTTCCCTGAATTGGTGACATTTTTTTTGTCTTTTTCATAGTCACATGCACTTGCCTTTTTCCCACATAATACATAAGAATATGCTAAAGCACACTTACAGACAGCAATATCAAAAAACTTTGATTTCGCTTTAGCCACATATTTCTCTACTTTTTCAATAAACCACTTCTTTTCCTTGTCTCGATTATATTATTTTACTAAATTATAATACTCATCAAGATACGCGTTTATCATTTGCACAACCCGAGTGTGTGTCACAACTGGAATGGAGCCTTTACAATAAAGTAGCTCTATTTTAGTACTTACACTATCACTTGTGGTTGAAAATGCAACTTTTTTCTTTGAACACAGTGAAACTGAAATGTTATAGCTTTCTTCAAAGTAACTTAGTATCATGTCCTCACCTGCCGGTAGTTTATTTCTGCTTATTTTCTTAGACAAACTGAAAATAGGACAGTGTTGCATCTGTCTTGTAACCAACCAACTTTTTATGAATCTCTAACTCTCTTTCTTTGCAACCACTAACAAGTAGCAGGATAAAAACACACCTGTAAAAAAGATGTGTTTCTACACTCTTGCTGGATCTGTGACAACACTGTAGCTAAATAGCTATTTATAGGACTAGCACTGCAACGAGATGTTCTCACGAGGCAAGTCGAGTGCAAACTGACAGACAATGGAAAGGAAATCGCTTTCACTGTTTGCTTCCCCTCGACTGGTACAGTATGAGTGAGGAATACAGTTTACATCAAGTTTGTTGCAAGTGAGGCTTGCTCGCTCAATACTTGCAGATAACAACATTGTCAGAATAACTCCAATAAGCCCTTTTAGTTGCAATTTATGATTGTTAACATAAATAACAAGCAATGGTTATCTCATTTATTATAGTGAGTAAAATACTGTGAATATTTGTATACTTGTAAAAACACCAATTTTTCGAAAAAAATTATTAAACTTTAGGCCTTTTGAGCGAACTGAAAACGTTGTGCATGGTGTTTAAATATAATTTTCCTATCATCAGGCAACTAAAATTAAGTACTTATATACTTTTAGAACCCAAAATATGCAGTCAAAATTATTTTAGCATAAATGTCAAATTTTATATTTTTGGTCATTCCTCCCAAATTTTGGCCCTTTGCGCAATCTAAAGACATAAAGTATTATTTGTTCGTTATTTTTCTGCTGATTAACACACAAATACGTAACTTTTCAGCCCTATTAAAAACTGATACTCGAAAAATTTACTTTTTTGACGCACTCTAATGCACAACGAACCGGAAAAACTGTCAAATAAGACGGTACTGCACAACAGACCAACGAAACTATGAAATAAGAATCCATCCCTTTGTGAAACAGACATCATTTACTTTTTTATGCAAAGCAAAAAGATACAATGAAAATGTTCCCAAAAAACGGTTCAGTAAATATTGCTGAGAAAATAAAAAAAATCAAAGTTAGTAATTAAAAGGTAAAAATATGAAAAAATTTGCCATCAATTCCAAAACTATCTGCTTATTTTTCATCCTATATTTGAAAATTAACATAAAATAACACCAGAAACAGAAAACTCAGAACTAATTTTTGCGATTTTACCATTACTATCACCTTGTTGAAAATACGGATACAATCATTGTTCACCACTTCAATATGACTTATTTGAAATGAAATGATATCTAACGTTCTCTTATGAATTATTACAACAAAAACTTAAAGTTAAGTAATGACTGTAGCTGGCCACAATATAAACATAGTTCTTCCAGCCAAGAGAAATATAGTCATAGACAAAAGGAGGATCAAAATGAGGTTGTAGTAATATTTGCCCAAATAAGTGATTGTACTGATGAAAAAAAGTGGTCCCAATCAACCAATTTGTTTGCTTGCAATACATATGTTTCTCATCTGTGTCACTAAGCATTGAACTGTCGAATCCTATGAAGTCACATGTCATGTGCACTATGTTGTAATCAAAGCCAGCGCAAGTAATTTTTTCACTATGGACTACTCATTGATACCAACTGGCCTCCCTCCATTTTATTAAATTTCTTTCAGTCATACAACTAAACCTTGTTCTTCTCATTGCCACCTTAGAAAAAAAGACATTAAATTTTAATATTGTAGTGTTATTATGATATAGTGTTATAGGGTTTGCGTACCTGTTGTAGTGTTATTATGATATAGTGTAAGAGAGGTGTAGTGTTATTATGATATAGTGTTGTAGGGTTTGCGTAC
Source organism: Medauroidea extradentata (assembly GCA_003012365.1). NCBI lineage: Eukaryota > Metazoa > Arthropoda > Insecta > Phasmatodea > Phasmatidae > Medauroidea > Medauroidea extradentata. The sequence goes on along the minus strand of PNEQ01024971.1, from coordinate 1,366 downwards.
CTGTGTGTGTGTGACAAGTGAACATCGACAGTGTAATGGCGCGAGTCATGACAGAGACACATAAACATTACATGGTGTCAGGTGTAAAACGGCGATGAACCGCGTTCGGGGCCGTGGCAATCCGGCAGACAAACGGTTTTGCGAGTGTCACAATTGAAGTAACGAAGTTTTGTTGCGGGCGAGTGAGTTTGTCGGTATACACAAGTGTATAAAATATTGGTACTGTGTAGAGTCGGATCGCAAGGAAAATGGCGGGCGCGGCGCAATTTCAGATCGCACCACCCGATAATTTTGATTTCCGTACACCGTCGGAGTGGCCCAAATGGATTAAAAAGGTTCGAACGATTTCGGATCGCCTCTGACTTACAGGATAAGTCGCAATCATCACAGGTCAACATGTTATTGTACTGCATGGGGTCCGAGGCAGACGATATGTTGGAATCTTTCGCTTTAAAGAAGGAACAAGCGGAAAATTACAGTGCAGTGAAAGGCCGTTTTGATACGTTTTTTTTCGGTGAACAAAAACATTATTTACGAGAGGGCAAAAATTCTTTAAGAGACGACAGCAAGAGAGTGAACCGGCCGACACATTCATAAACAACGTGTTCAAAATGGCCGAAACTTGCAAACTGAAGTCGCTGAAAGATGAACTCATAACCACAGTGTTGGTAATTGGTGTGGCCGATGACAAATTGTCGGAAACGCTACAAATGGATGGCACATTGACCACAGAACAGGCGATCAAACGGATACGGCAGGCAGAGACAGTCAAACAACAACAACTGACGGTACGGCAACCAGAGATAGCTATTGATGCCATCCACAAGGGGCAATCGAGAAGAAGCAAGAATCTCCAAAAACCGACCCTCTCATATCAGCCACAGTCTCTACGGCCAAACACAAAGAACTGGCGACCTCCGGCATCAGATGCGAGTGCAAGCAGATGTTCCAAATGTGGTTCAAGTCCTACACATCCATGGTTTAAGTGCCCTGCCGATAAAGTTCAGTGTCGTAAGTGTACAAAAAAAGGTCACTATGAAAGATGTTGCAGAAATGTAGATGTACAAGAACTGGACACCAGAACAGTAGAACCCGAGGATGATTATTATTACATGGGGGAGGTTTCTGCGATGGAGGTATGTTCAGACCCTTGGTATATTCAGGTACATGTAGGCAGGCAAACTGTCAACTTTAAAGTAGACACTGGTGCAGATGTAACGGTAATTGGCAGAGAGTTGAGTGAAAAGTTGGATATAGATGTGAAACAGACCAACAAGAGGCTTTTTGGTGCAGGAAAACAAGCCATAGAAGTCATAGGAGTGGCACAGACTGTCTTGGCCATAGGGGGTCAGTGCAGCGAACAAGA
>PNEQ01024970.1:25910-67309 GCA_003012365.1 Medauroidea extradentata | reverse complement strand
AAAAAAAAAAAAAAAAAAAAAAAAAAAAAAAAAAAAAAAAAAAAAAAAAAAAAAAAAAAAAAAAAAAAAAAAAAAAAAAAAAAAAAAAAAAAAAAAAAAAAAAAAAAAAAAAAAAAAAAAAAAAAAAAAAAAAAAAAAAAAAAAAAAAAAAAAAAAAAAAAAAAAAAAAAGCAAACAACGAAATACGAAAAAAAGAGAAAAAACAAGCCGAGTTGGTTGTAGTCAACACATCCATATACCAAAACAACAAAACACGAAAGATCCCATAAAGAATTAGTCAACAACGAATAAAGGAAAAAAATAATGATAAACAACCAAAAATCAAAATCAAAATACAAAACAAACGAATATGTAAACTCAGGACATCACAATTATGACAGCACAGACAATACTGAAACGAATACAATAATGGACATAAGACAAGTACAAAACGACGACGTCACAGACAACACACTAGACGACACAACGATAAAGACACAAACGAACACAGTAGGTTTCCAGGTCGACTTTTCACAACGTTTCGGAAGCTGACATCTGCTCCCGTCTTCAGGCGAAGTAAAAGAAGCTTTGTTGTTTTGGTTTATGGATGCGTTGACTACAGCCAACTCGGTTTGTTTTTCTCTTTTTTTCGTATTTCGTTGCTTGTTTTTCTTTGTCTCTTTTAAATATTTCTGGGACGACATAGCACTTCAATGGCGTATGTCCACAATAATACAGTTCGTTATTCTGTCCCATTGAAAGAAACGTTCAAAGCCATTATAATAGGTATACGTGTACGACCGTTTGGCTCAGCGGATATAGCTCCTGGCTGGTGGGACAAGGCTCCAGGGTTTGGTTCCTGACCGGAGAGGAACGTTTACAATTATGTCCTCGGGTCCAGGACTGATTGTTGTGTTGTCGTCTCATCCCCATACTGTAGAAGGCAATGACGAACCACCGCAGTGTCACCATCACATAGTCACATCTCAGGTGTTTCACCTGAACACGGCCTTAAAAGTTCAGGTCTGGACCCTGCTATAAAATATTGACCCCATTATGACTGATTTTAGTTCATTTATTATCCGTAATTACGAAAGAAAATGTATGACGCCACTAGCACACTCGTGCTAGTAATTATTTTCCAACATTAAATGTATTATATTTTTAAAGTACGAATATTACAATCTTACTAAACTGTAACCAGAACATTTTTAACACTTGATTTTTTTTTTTTTAATAACGCAACTTCACTTTACAACAGTCCCATTGCGATAGTGGCACCAGCAGTTTCGTTCCATCATAAGAGGGTCAAAGATAAAGCACTGAATAGTAGGCGAGAGTCCAGACCTGTACTTCTAAGACCGTGCTCCTGAGGTTCAAACCAGCCCCCAAGCTGAAAACTCATCCACCTGAACCACCACCATAATACGTAGGTAAATTGACAGTGCATGGTTTGGTAATACCTGATAAACTGCGTCATTATGGGGAAAGTACCCTAGGACAGGGCATCACACCCACAGAGTAGACTTTAGTTGGACACCAGTAGGCTTAAGCAGAACCCTGAAGGGTGACGTGAAATGAAGCCATTTGAAGGAGAAGTGATGAAATGCGAATGGTGGGGAAACGAGAGCACACCGAGATAGCTAGCCGTGGCCAACTTCAACGTCCGCCACATTTCCCCTCAGGAACCGAACCTGCTATCACCTGGGTGGAAAGCCAGTTCTCCTGCCGCTGCACAAATCACGGGCCAATATAGTTAGGTTATTAGTTATACATTTAGAGGGTTCCTTTCAAAGAAATCCGTCATCGTCCTGGTTCACGAAGTTGTGGCTACGGGTAAAGGGACACTCCGGAGAACTCGAGGTCTCCATTGTGCAGATCGCACAAGACGCGGCACCCACGCCGTCTCCTGTGTCATCATTCCAGCCCGCGTGCTCACTCAATCTCGCGACGACTAGCTCTAGATAAAAATTGAAAAATATCTCCATTTTAAGCGACATCGCGTCATGACAAAGTGGTGCGTGGCAGCGGGGAGGGTAGGTGGGATGCAAAAAAAAGTGGTGGTAGGTGGGACGTGAAAGGGAGGTACAGGGAGGTTGAACAGACGTGGTGAAAGTAAAGTGAAAAGAAAAGGTTTAGGCCTTTCACCCGGGCCCTGTGTCCCCCAACCGGCCCCTTCGAGGCACCCCCTCCCCCTCCTTCTTCAAGACTCGCGGGTAAAAAGGGGGTCTCGGTGAAGAAGCAAAGTGGGAGGAGGGGGGATGAAAAATGATGCATTATTCGAGGCGGGCTGGGAAGCAGACGAGATTTGAAGAATGAGAAATCTTGAAAAAGCTGAAATGAGCATTTTCTATCGCACGGAGGAAGGATAAAAAAAACCTGGCCAGAGAAGAAGAGGAGAAGAACCAAGTTTTATACAGGATAAAAAAATTGTTACTCCGAGGCGATGGAAGAGAGACGAATACTCCAAAAAGAGAGAGAGAGAGAGAGAGAGAGATGTAGGCACGGGAAGACGTCGAATAGAGGGAAGATTTTCTTCTTTGAAAATGCATTTTTGTCCGCCTAAACTGGGCTGTCAGAGACATTTTTCCGCGGAGAAAGTTGCTTGATTTGCGTTTCATTTGTCACTCCGACGGGGACAGTTCCGAAACATCCGGGGTGAAGGGAGGTGGTAAAAAAGACCATTAATATCTCGCCGCTGGAGCGGCCGGACTTGGAGAGTCTGGAAGATCGCTGGTTGCTTCGTTTCCTAACAAAACTGCAAACACAGTTTTGTTACTTATAAACATTCAAATAACGCTATTATTCGTCATTCCTTTGGAAACATTCCTTATATTTTCACAATTCACTTATATATCTTTCATTATTAATCACACCATTAACATATTTTAGTCAGAATAATGTTATAGTTTCGTTTGAGTAATGATTGTACTCCACCTGAAGTATATTTGAAGTATGCAGGAAAGTACTCGTACAGTTATACAAGATAATATTACTAGTTACTGTGACATAACATAAAAAAATTAGAAACCTAGCACGAAATATTCAGACAAATTCTTACTACACATCTTCGACAAATAACTACTGGAATACTGGCAAATCTGACATGCCAATTAATTTATGTTTTCCAATTAGAAATGACATTAAGTTTCTGCATTTAACGGCAGTATATAGTTGATTTACATTTTCCAACTTCTATACACTCGCCTTTGACTTGGGACGTACAAAAGTAGCTTAATTTGAATGATGAAGTTACTAAGGCACTAGGCCGGACATTTAAACCAACCATTTTAATTTATATTATTTTGCTAAGCCACTGTGTGAGTACTATATAGAAAGTATCACTAACGGTGCAGCACGTAAACAGAAAATAGTCAATTCAAAAATTAAAAAAAGTAATAATCGTTTATTGTTTATTTTGTTATGGTTAAGTAGGTACTGGGCACATTCAAAACATTATAATGCATTGTCGAATCATTATATAACTAAAATTTCAGTACACGTTTATTTAGGTAACGTGGTTTTTAATCACAGTTTATGATATATGTTCTTGTTCAAAATTTGTGGATTAACTTTAGATTTATTGTTTCCTTATAACTATTAGATATATTTTAATTTAATTAAAACATGAAAAATTCGCAGATATATAATGATTATAAAATGTGCAGAAAATGTATGACGTACACTGTCAATCTAATCTATTTTTAACAGCAGGGAAATAACTGTTTAATTTGTTTTATACATACAGACTTTGCGCCATGAACAGCGACGAAAATATGACCCATGGCTTTGCTTGATTGTAAGTATAATCGTTATGAATGTGTTTCACTGTCCTGTGGAGATGTCTCGAGATGAAGGCTGCACAGGATGTACACAAGTTGTTGCACATCTTCATCACCTCCTCAACTACGGTATTAATATTCACATATGCAAGTGTTTATGGTGTGGCCTGCAGGTGGATTTATGCTATTTACTGTGCAGATTAGTTCCTGCAGGCATGTGTGATACCAGCGACATCCTTGAACAAAGGAATGTTGTGAGTGTCTGGGAGCACAGACGTCCACATACTGGGAAAACACTTCACGAAGAATGTGCCGATTCTCAACAACGATTCCACAGAGAGGTTATGGTAACACAGATATTTACTTTTGTTGGAAACATTAACACTACAAAACAGGAAACATGAAAGATAAACTACGAACGGGAGGACTACCGGAGTGAATTGTGTCAGACGGTGGAGAAATCAGTAACCAAAACGTGGAATGATCATATTATGTGACGAGTGTGCAATCTATCGCAACTCTTGATCACGGAACCTTGTGTTATGAGAAACTGGAAATACACATTATGTCGAGAAATTGGAATATTGTCTTCAGTCACGACATGGGCTTCGGTAAACTGCCGACATCTTGACCAAATTTATTTGACAGGACAGCAAAACAGACGTTTTATATAGACACGCTGCTAATGTAGTTTGTGCCCACAACTAGAAAAAATCGGTATTCTGAATGATGTGATATACCGACGTGATGGTGTAGTAGCCCATTACGCCATCGCTGTTAGGGAATACTTTACAAAGGTCTTTCGGGATCGTTGGATCGGCCGAGGTTTGACTGTGTTGGTTGCTCCACTTGAAGGGCCACCTCGAAGCCCAGATCTCTTAACTTGTGATAATTTATTTTTATTTTTTATTATTATTTTTTTTTATTTGATAACGGAGTGTGTTACACAGCAGCGCTACGAAACCACGGATGAACATAAACAAGAAGTGAGACTTGATTATTCTCATATCATTCTTCAAATGCTTCAGAAAATGTCTCACAGCATATGGCTCAAAATGATTCTCTGTTATGAGAATGACTGAGCCCAACCGAATCCACTGGATGTTAAAAATAAATTTAATTCATCTATGCACTATACATAAACCTCTGGCGTTTATTAATACGAGAAAAAAGGATGGGAGGGCAAAAATACATTGTCATTTGCAGGATATGTGAATACGAAACTTGTATGTAGTGTGCAAGTATCAACAAAGTGTACTTACCCATGTTTGTATAAATGTACGTATGCACACTAATGTATGAGCAGGGTGGCCACCCACCTGGAAAACCTGAAATTATCAGGGAAATTGTGATCACCTGGAAATATCAGGGAAATGTCAGGGAATTTTCTTGACTCATTTTTTTTTAACTTCCACAAAAACTATAGGAATGAATATAATGGAGTTTTGAGAGCGTTATAAAATTTTTATTGAAAAAATTACCGTTATGTAGGTGTAATTATACTCCATTGTCAAGTTCATAGTTATTTCTGCTGAATGTTTTGTCAAGTTCACTGACTGTAGTGTCAGAAAGGACATAAAATATTTATCTTTATTGGAAAATGTGCTGAATAAAATGTCGAAATGTTGTTTTCATACGTGCAAAATCAGGGAAATTTTTGGTTTTCTGTCAGAGAAATCAGGGAAAAATCAGGGAATTTTCATTGTTGCAATGAGTGGCCACCCTGATGAGTAACATACCTTTAAGAGAAGTCTTCGTCGGTGTCGAATTTCTACCTATGACGTACTGGAACAGCGTAGCGATAAGAGCCTGTGTCCCACACTTGACGAGAAGCATATCGCCTCTATTCGCTGCGCGCCAAACTGGCGCGCAAGGTTTTCGCTTTACGGACCTTTAAGCGGTAACCAAAACATTTTATTTTTTAATAGTATGAAGTAAAGATCAACGCATGCCTCTCATTTTGCACTTTACGAATTCAGGTAATATTTTCGGAGTTACAGCAGTCTTTAAAAAAAAAAAAACGTTTATAGCCATTTTGAGAGGCCCCAAAAATCATATTTCTAACAAGCGTGCTGAATTTCTGATAACATGGAAACATAGTTTCAAATGTGTATTCATTTCGTAGATAAACATAATATGAATAAGTTAAGCGATTTCGCGTAAAAAAGAATACGCGTGACACGCTGCTACACTGTCCATGCGCCAGTCGAGGACTCCTGTTAATGACCGAAATAAATTATACGCCCATGTACTGTACACATATTGTAATATATACATTTAGCATTTATATATCGCAGACATTAATGTCTCAAAAATATGTATTTATTGTTTATTTGCTAGTTGTATGAGCTGAATCAATGTTAACGTATATTTAAGTACGATATTTTATGTATAGACCACGGCCGTAGAAGTACAGGTCTGGACACTCGCCTGGAAACTTGACCCCCTTGTTGTTTGGCTGTAGTTCACCAAGTTACCGAGAATATTGTGTTTTATTGGCGCTGATGTTAGGGCGGTCGGACTAAACTCCGCTCACTTCCTTTTCACTAAGATAAACAAATTATCAAAACGTATTTTTTATCAATTTACGAAATACTTTCTTCGCTCACAAATTTAAGAAAAGGCTCCAGCAATCTTTAAAAAGTACGACATTCTCGGTAACTTGACGAACTACAGCCAAACAACAAGGGGGTCAAGCGAAATACATTGTTAGATTGGCGAGTGTCCAGACCTGTTCTTCTACGACCGTGGTATAGACTTTAAGGGCAGGGAAGGATGTGTATATTATTCTGTGGTTTAAGAAGTGTATTCCTTGTGCCATAGAGGAGTGCGAAGCCTGTAGGTAAGTCAGTTTAGCTAGCTATGTGAGGGGAGTTCTTTGTGGATCGTCGGAGGAGACGGACGTGTTCCTTGGCGTCGCACGAAGCCGTGACGCTGCCCAGGGACGCCGATATTACTGCCACAGGAGGAGGACCGTGAGACGAGATCGGGCTCACAATCCTGGAGGCTGTGATTCTCATCGGTGGCCTATTAGAAGATTGGTATCGTTGCCAGTTTAGTACTGAGGCAGGGTCAGCCAGCACCGTGTTTTTAGTTACATGGAAAGACAGACTTTAACAGCTAACTAACACTTTTTTGGACTGTGCTGAAGTCTGACTCTGTAGCAGAATGTCTACGGTAGTTAGTCGGTAGAAGGCTTCAGTAGCTGTAGTATTTGATATTTTATTCGTTTTTCTTCCCATAGATTTTTCGCAGTTATTTACCATTGCATTGGTTACATTATACCTTCTCCTAGCCATTTCCTTATCCATCATATGTCGTTACTCACCATGCAAATTCAATAGATAACATTGCAAAATTGGTCGCGTATCCACCGATCCTTCCTTCCCTGAGAGAACTGTGATATTAAATTTAATGCAATTTTTCTACATCTGTGAGTTGTTATTTAAACTTAGGGTTGTGTGTATTTATATTTGAAGTTTCACGTAGAAGTTTTATGAAGCTGGTCGGCCGAACCAGAAGTTTTGTTTTGTTGTTGAGTCTCATTGCTATTACCCCCAACCAGCAGATGACCGCATGTTATATCACACAATATGTCGATATCACAATAGTATGTACTTCACAATATAAATTATAATATTTACTTACAATTATACTGGAGAGTCTTCGAAGATCGCGTAAAATTTTATTCCTGTGCGTGTTTCCTTTACATTTTAAAGGTGAGTGTTACTCGATCTAATTTTCGTAAATATTAATTCCTTACATGTAATGAAAATCGTTCTAAAAACTTTATTTTCTGAAAAGAATATTTATAAATAGTGCAACGGCATTTTATATTCAATAACAAAAAAAACTATAATGCTAATTAAAATTTCAATAAATTCATTGTAAATCATACTTCTCCTGATTAGCAACGAGAAATATTGGTTAAAAAAACGTCTTCTTACTTATTTCGAAAACCAAATCTTACAGTTATGATACACAGATAGTCATTCAAAATTGGTCTATTTGAGTTATGTTTCTTTGCTCCGAAACATATATAAAAAGTTTTTTTTAACTTGTATCGGTGCGATATGGTGCAATTTTTGAAACGTGACTTTGATGCATGTGTATGTGTTCATATTCGTGCAGAGAAGTAGGATACTCAGATTCAGAAAAATAATAAACACAACAAAGAAAATCTTTGAAAATAAAAAAGTAACTTACGAGAAGTAGGGTGGTAAAAGTATAGGAATACGCCTGTAGAAAGAAAATGTATTAAATAGGAAAAGCAATTAGACATCATCTCGGTTTGTGGAGATTTCCACTTTCTGTGGTAGGCCAGAACGACAGAAAATAAACGTAGAAAACGGAACTCAACTCTTGATGAATGAAAGAACAGTCTACCATTTCATCGAGAACTCTGCAGGAATCTTGCAATGTGACAAGTCCCACGAAAATGTGAAAAATGAAGGGGAGCTAACCGTCTTTTAAACACCTATGAAAACTGAGTCCAGCAACTTAACATTGTCCGACTCACTAACGTAGGCCGGTTAAATAATATTAAAGGTACATTTAGACTGGTTTGTGTCAGTCGTTATAACACTATAAGTTAATTTGCGACTTATCCCACGCAACACTGCAAATAATCATTGCACTTTCAATAAACAAGCTATTATAAGAAAATTCTTCTAAAATAGCTATGTAAGTACTTTCCTGATTTTCTCAGATGAATAAATATGTATTGTTTTAAGTGCACACAGCATTAAGGCGATTGTTAAACGATTCAAAATAAAACATGTAGGAGAAATTGTGATAAATAACCTTTTCAACCTTCGTGGAAGTTTCACACAAGAAAATTTAAGCAACGAAATTTTACATAAAAAACACGTCGGCGAGTTTGTTCGGGCGTAACCACACAATACCAACCCATAAGATTTAATTTACTTGATTCTACACTGCCTCTCATCCCAACTGCAATATCCTTGTGGCCTGACATTAGAAAGAAAATAAACTTTTAAACCTTTCTCTCTCCATATATATTTTCCTCTTCCTTTTTCCATGCACACGAAACTCTTTCCCTTGTTTTCCTTCCCCGCCGCCTAAATAAAAAGAATTCCGCTCTTTGCGAGACACGTTGAAAGCTCCTCAAGTTACAAAACACGAGATCATTAATCTTTTTTGCGTCCGATGGGAGAACGAAAGGAAAATGGAGGGGGGAGAGTGGTAAAGTAAGGGATGAAGACGGAGCATGCTGGAGAGGAATTGTCATCATGTTCTCGAAACGTCGAATATTTAATATACGGCATCGTGGCGGTGGATGGGATGATGCAGGGTCAGAGGAGGGGGTAAAGATGTTGTAGTGGTGTGGAGCTTGTTGTTCAAACTTTGAAGAGATTGGTGGGGAAGAGTGTTTTTGGAACTACGGGAGTCTCAAGTTTCGAGAATTTTATAGGGAACAAGAGAAGAAGTTGAACTTGATTTTAAACAAACCTGAAAGCTTTCGCTGATGTGTTAATTTGCTTGTAATTAATGAAGTTGTGCACCATTAACAATAGGCCCTTCAAATTTGTTATATATCTTAAATTGTTACTTATTAAGGACGCTAAAGTCAGTGGGCATAGGTATGCTTAAAAGGAAGAAGAAAGAACAGTTGGTTAGAATATATAAAGTATAACATATTTTTACGCTGGAAAACAATACACATCAATTTTTCATTTGGGACTTCAAGCAGACACGCTGCACTATAAATTTGCGTCCTGGTTAACTGGAAATCATCACACGTTAGTTTTACATCACGACAAAAGATGTCAAAAGCCACAAAATTACGCATTACGCGGATATTATTATTTAATCACATACCGTAAAACGGGTTGAATATTTCACTGGTGCAAATAGGATCAAATTATTTAGAACAAAATAATAAGTGTAAATCTGCTTACTACTTTTTTACGTGGTAGGAAAATTAACACTGTTTACAAGTTGTATTATTGGAACGTAACTTTTAACGTATAAAGTTATAACCGAGAATTTTGTTTCAAATTTTGATCATATTCACCTCACGGTAATCCTATTCACCCCGTTTTACGGTATGTAATGTCCTCTAACTCTTCTTGATATTTCCAATAAAGATATCATTTAAGGAATAGAAGAGAAATTGCGTTCTTAAATATTGTACGGATAAATAATTATTACAAATCCAACAAATATTTAAATCAGATTCTGGTAGAAGTAAAATCACTTTTGTTAAGGTTTCAAGAGCCTTCGACAAACGCTTTATCATGTCTAGTTTATATATATTTTTTTATATTTTTACTGTTCAGCAAAACTCTATGGAGGTCATAAGCATGATATTTGTTATTCTCTTAAAAAAAATTGCTTTAAAATTATTTTGTAGTAACAACGGAAGGAACTGTTTTTGGTTGATTCCATATGAATAACTATTTTATTTTATTGTTATTTTACAATGCAATATATTACTAAGTGCACAAAAATGCATGGGGCTGGAGGAGTTTCTAGAAATATTAATTTTGCCACCAACATTTAAGTTAAGGTAAACCATACAGTTAACAGACTCTTGATTATTAGAGATAGAGGTATATTTAACGATTACGCTGCATATCAGGAGATTATTCGGTGGACGGCTTACATTTTAACTGATCCACATTTAGACTAAAGTTATCACACACTTTTAGTGAATGGTGATCGTATTGTGCAGTTACGATTAGTAGACATGCAGTACGAATTCCTGCAATAAACATTGCCAGATTTCCTACACTATTTGCTTCTCGTTATCTGACTACTTATGTGGCTTCAATACGATTGTACCCTCCTCATTCCACACACGATCACATAAACATTAAATTTTCAGAACGGTTGAATGGAAGAGGTCAGCCTGTTGCAGTGTCCAGCACGCTTCCTGAACTTAATACGCTTATATTTTTCCTAAAGGGATTTATAGCTCTCTGTTGTACGACACACTCACTCGATCGAGAGAAGATACGTCAGCCAGAGTTACAGCTGCTTGTGACCAGCTTCAAGAAAACTAGATGTTTACAAAAGGTTAGGTGGCATAATACCGTAATTGAACACGTGTGAGGTGGCGTCTAATGGTACAACAGTAAACTATAATGTCGGAAATTCAATTTATATCTCACGCTTTTAATTCTCACTGTACGAAAATCACTTCAAACACTTATTTGTGCAACTACCCAGCACTGAAGATCTAACTATTAAGGGTGCTGGTTGCATTGGGACCTTGGGACGAGCAATACTAGGAATGTATATACATGTTTAACTATATTCGAGTTTAGTTTAGTATCTGTCGACCCTACATGTATTTCATCACTGATCTTTATGTTCATCTCTGTGAATTCCACATTGTTATAGGATCCATTTCTGCGTTTTCTTAATACCCTGAAAGCTATGAACAAACAAGTATTTTCATTTTCAAAACACACTCGAAAAGGTCGTCTCATAAATTCTTTCCTACATTTATGTCCCTCTAGCGATACTCTCCATTCAAACGAATGAGCACCGCCTAGTATAATTAAACATGTGAATACCTATTCCTGTTCACTCAACTGCTCTCAGGTAGGCAGTGTCCTTAGGTACTGACCTCAATTTCTTCATTCCAATTAATGCAACTCACTAACGTAAAACGGCACACATTTGCTAGAAACGTGGTTTAATACAGCACGGTGAACAGCCAACCATCACTAGTTGCCTACTTTTCAGGTAGTGCTACTTATATGCATTGAAGACCGAACATACCTAATAAATAAATAAAGACGACAATTTTTCGTAACATTTCTGGTATAAATTTTGTCAGAATTTAATAAGTAGTAAACATTTATTTAAAAAATCCTGTCAAACAATTTTTTTTAAATTTACAGTTAGTAACGCTTGCTTTCACCATGGTTAAGGTGGGTTACAGCGAAAATTAATCATATTTCAATTAATTACGCCTTAATGAATTACTAACCATAACTTCGTTTATGTACGGCAAGCAGTTTCTGTTCTGCAAGTAGTTCCTGAAACATGAAAGCTAATGTCATTTTTTTTCCTTCAAATTTTGGAAGCTTCTACTACTATTGTTGTTTAGCTTAATGAACGCGTTGTCTATATAAATAGTATATTTACAGCTCATCACCTTATAACCTTTATTCGGCGTGTTTAAGATATTAGTTATTTCTAAACTCTGTACTAAGAGGGACGGTGCAAATTTTATTAGAATTGTAAAACATTTTCCAGATATATGACTTCCCATGATAAATGAGATTATACTACAGGAACAAGAAATAAGTGTTAGTATATAATTTTCGCAGCGGAAGATGTAACTAAGAATTCGTCGCTATTTTCTGCGACTGAGTCTTCGTAACAGGAATACCGATTACGTATAGGAAATCTCAGTAGTTTTATGATTGTTCGTTTGGACTCATGAAGAAGCAGGATAGCAAGAAGATACTGAAACAAAAAATCTTGAGCGGTTAAGAAAATACTTTTAGTATTGATGTTTCTTGGCGTTTCTGTTCTTCAATCAAGGAGTAAGGTTTACTCTAACACATTAGTATTATGAACACAAGCGTTCACGTTTTGTCGACAATAATCAAAGTTCTACTGCTATTTGTTTTAATATAGCTGTTTCTGCAGGCATCAATTTTCTAAGGAATTTTGAACGTTTAAAATCACATACTATTTGTAAGTAACTTAGTAAAGTGTTTAATTTATTGTTACTCGGATTTCATCGGTTTATGCCTTTATTAATTTTTGGGATTTGGTTTTCATAAGAAAATGTTTTGTAATGTCTCAAACCAGGAACAGGAGACATGACAATGTCAGTGAATTAGACTCTTAGTAAAGTTCTTTCATTTTAAAACAGAAATAACTTTGTAAATGTCAAGTTATTTTGGGTTTAGCTTCATTTTCTTTCTCAATTGCTTGGACTTTTGGAACACTATTATAAATAAAAAATACATTGAAATTTAATTCATACCGATGATAAAGAAAGTTGAGAACAGAAACTACACGAAATACACAGTAAAAACTTCTAAACAGGAAAGTTTTCCTGTTATGCATAGGCCAATAATAATCTCAAGACCGTTGTTTACATGTAAATTTCAATGTCAACATATTCTGAATAAGGTAATGGAGGCAGTTCAGAAATACAGGGAAGAAATATTTTATTACTGCTGGGTAAGCGTTACCTCAAGTCAACTTCATTCCAAGTGTCTTGTCGGTATGCTTGTCTTATTCTCACAGCATGCAGTTCCCTTCTGTTATGAGCAGGTTTTGGTTTCTACACCATCTTTTGATAGCTGCCATAATTTTCTCCTTTTTCATTTATTTTTATTAAAATATTTGATGTTTCAACTTCAACATCCTATGAGGGTTGACGATCGTCCAACAGATAATTATTTCTATAAGTTCACAGCAATCAATACATTGTGTGTCGATCTTGTGTTCGAAAACTTGTAATGACGCGAAAGCGTAGAGGTATGTCACTCTATTTATTATTGTCAATATAATACGTAAATAATTACTTTGTTATTTATTTGAGTGTTTTGTCACACAGAAGTGCCCATATTTATTCTCTAAAAAAATTAACTTCAAACACTTTATTTATGGTTAAATAACTGGTTGTTAAGGACGTTGGACCCGTAAAAATTCAAAATTTTATATTTGTGCCAAACACTGTTCAACTTTTACACATCAGATAATATGTCATTTCCCCAAATAAAAAAAATATGTCCAATAGTTTTAGCATAATCACCTATCAATATCACAAAATGGTAGTTGCGGTGTAGCCAAAATAATAAAAGATAATTAACTTGCAGAAACAAGATAATTCATACTGATACTTAATGATGTGAGTTACTTCATGACACTTTTGTAAACACAAAGCTATACATTTTTGTATTTTTAAAAAATTTATGAAAATGAGTAAATTTTTGCATAACTTTGACTTTTGGCTACTACTAAAATATTCAAAACTAACTTTTGTCAAACATGTCATAAAATTGCATTGATACACTGACTTTCAGTTTCCGTAATTTTTAATTAATTAGTTAATTACTTTTTTTTTATTTTGGCTACACCGCAACGGTCATTTTGTGACTTTGATGAGTGATTATGCTAAAACTATGGGGGCCTAATTTTTTTTTATTTGGGGAAATGACGTGTTATCTGATGTGCAAAAGTTGAACAGTGTTTGGCACAAAAATAAAAATAATAAATTTTACGGGTCCAACGCCCTTTACTTAGTGGTGCTATCCTGTCAGGGTGATGTGGGAAAGCCTCGAAAATAAAGTGCATCACATTTTTCTTGTAGAAAGTATAAGTATCAGTAATAATAACCAAGTCTTATGATCAGCGATTTAATAAATTGGCCCTTAAAACACAACGGCTGCCAACACACTGAATTTAGAAAGTGCCTGATTTGTATTAAAACAAAATATATTATTATTTCAAGTTATACGTTGTTTAAATAAAATTGAACTTTTTACTTACGTAGTTGATTGTTTAGTGTTGGAATAACATTTCATGTAAAAAACTGTAATATATTACGCTGCAAAATAAACACATATACAGATATACACCCACACACACACATTTAACATTGAATGAAAATTAAGGTAGCACAAAACATTATGACTTGACCTGCGAGTATGTACGAAAGGAAGGAGAGGTTGGGAAAAGAGTAACGTAAACACAAAAGTGTGGGAACCACTCCTTTCAGACACTCGATGCAAATAAAAAGCGATATAGTTATTTTTAATTCTTCATTTACTAACGTTAAGCAAAGTTTTAGTAGGCCTGATTGAGACATTTTATACAAATAACAAGTATATATTGACAATAACATATTACGTTCAGAGCATTACTATCAACAGCATAATGTAAAAATGCTTTAAAGTAAAAACGACAGTTTATTTCAAAGCCATATAATTTGATAATGCGATACACTACAAAAAAAAAGTTCAAAGAAATGTATGTCCAACGTATTTGTAACACTTTGTTACTGCAATACTTGATTTTTCATAGAGAATTAATAAAAAAAATATTAATCTTATTAAGTAATAATTAGGCAAGAAGTCAAATGATGGTTAAAATGTAAGATTATATATTAAATAAACTCCTGAAAATTAAGGAGACCAATCTGAGGTACACAAAAGCCAACTATTTAAGTTCATAGCACTCATTAAACTCTTGGAACGCGAAAAGGGAAAAAATCTGTACGTTTATAAATTGATATGATTATATTAGTAAGAACTTTCAAGCGTTGGTCAAGTCGATTTAAATATAAAGAAAATTCTTGCTCATCGATTAGTTTTACTTACTTGTGCTTTAAAATTATTGGAATATCAAATAATAATCTAATTTACCGGAAAGATTATTACAATTACACTAATGCGAGCTCATAACACAACTTCAAGTAAGTTTTGGCATAAAGAACTATAAGAATGAGCAAGTTTGAAATGTTGTTACCAAAATGAAAATATAATACATTAAACAAATGAAATACGTTTTCAAAAAATACGTGTGTAATACTTTCGGTTTGTTTAAAATGTGAGTTATTCGTTACCATAACCGCTATTTGTCATAGACCAATGTAGTTCAAATTAATATTATCTACTTATTCTTTGATTAATTTTGCATAGTGACTACGAAGGAACTGTCTGTTTAATTTGTAAGAATATCACTTTTTTTTTAAAGAAACTTTTCTCACTGTTTGTTTAGTTGCAAGAACAGCCTAAACGCATAAAAATTTAAGAGGGCAGTCCATTTATATTAATTCTGTTAAAACCAAGTGTTTTTCTAGGCTCTTAAAGGCCGGCCTCCGTAACGTGGTTGATAGCATGCTGGCCTACGGTGTGAGGGATCCTCGGTTCGAAACCCGGTACGGGCATGGATGTTTGTGTCGTTTTCTCAGGTTTAGTTAGTTTCCAAGCCGTCCCTCACTAATCCTGAAAAGTGCATGAAACCGGGAGACGTTAATAAAACATCTAAAATAAATAAAATTGGCTCTTAAATCTTGATACACGGACATTAGTGGGGTCTTCTATTTGCATTACGAAATTATGTTGCTTTGTCTTTGACAATCAGTATTCACGTAATACTACCACAATATTAGCTGAATGCGTACATTTTTGCATACATTCAAACACATAAGAATTTCAAGAAAATTGGTGTACGCATACATGGTTTGGGATTTTTTTACTTGAACTAAAATCATTAAAAGAAATTGTACTGTACGTAGAGCGTGAACAATTACGCAGCATGTGAGATTAAAAAATGATAAATAAATAAAAATTCATATTTAATCAAGTTAACGAAAGTTAATAGGAATACGTTATTACACTCTGATTCACTTACGGAATCTCTGCACTCGAAGTCAGTGAATGTGAAAAGTGTAATAAGTTAGTTTAATACAGAATATCCCCAACTTCTAGGGTTGAAATTTACAAAATTTGTAGACTTTGTACTGAGTATATTGCGACAGAAATTAATTTTCGCAGAACAGCTTAGTTCCACAATCTACTTTCGTCTCACAATAACAACAGTCACCTCGCAGCAAACAAAATACGCCCTTAGAATAATAATTAATAGTGACGTCCAGTAAGAAAATACATGCTTGGCAGGGCACAGGAAGTGTTGTTGTGTTGCTGCATTCTCCCAAATATCCAATTTATTTGTTGCAGGACGTGACAAGCAGTTAAAACTCTACCGAACTGTTTCCGATCATTAGTTCCAAAACTGAAAATCCTCAGTTTAAGAAGGCGTGAGAAATAAAGTTGCGCTAAAAATACAAGTTAAACGGTTAAGGAATTTTAGTCAATACACAAAAACACAAAAGTAAGCATGCTGGAATTTACCAATGTATTTATCATTTACAATGCATTCGTTAAGCTAAATTTCATGCCAGAAATAAATATTATATTTTATTCTGGTAAGTGGCGGAGGTCGAATATATTATAGACATAAGTCATTTGAGAAAAACAATGGTTAAAAATATTGTATACGAAGTTTTCTAGGATTTTAAAATGTATTATTGTGTTTTATATCAGAAACATAATAACATGTATGTTATTACCGTTGATTTAAGTACAAGACACTTTACAAGACCTCTATAATAGGTTGCTATAGTAAGTAACATGCATGGCTACGGACTGGTTGCTGTATCATGGTGCAGTTTTGCTCGATCACCTGGTAATGTCTTAAATCCTGCAAGCAGTTCGGAGTACGTTACTTATTCGGCGCTTAAGGTTACTGTTTAAACGTCACAAGCTCAAACATTTTCCACTTATCAGGCTAAACTTGTAATTTTATTTAACCACTTATATGTACTTTACATATTGGATGTTTAGGGCTGGGAGACTTCCTGTGTTAACTCTTAAGTGCCGATTGTACAGACACATTGAGTAAAAACTAAGGTATGTGTGAGTGATATGTGAAGAATTTTTACTGCAGAGGCAAAGAGGAAAAATAAATAAAATTTAAGAAAAAAATTAAGATTTCCTTAAGGAGTCACCAGATCTTCTTCCAGATTTCCTCTAGCTGCGTATTAATCATGGCGGCCTTAAATACAGGCAAGAAAGCCAAATAATGTTCTTATTTTGAATTTATTGGCGATAACTTTGAGAGGAATTTAACGACGGTGTAGAGGAACAAGCGCATTGGCATCTACGGGATGGTTTATATTTGTTATACATTTTTATAAAAAATAACTTAGTCGTGTTTTAAGTACTAAGTATGCTTTTAGGCATAATTGTTACGTGACCATGTTAAAAAACGAAAAACATTGAAGCATGCAATACACAACATACAAACTATCAAACGGTTGTCACGTTACTTTTTTGTGTTAGATAAATGGGAAATAGTGCACATTTTCAGTACATTTACATGTCAAGAGTTGAAGAGAAAGAATTTTTCTCACCGTGTGTGTGGCAACACTTCACCTCAACTGAGATATCTGAATACTCTGACCGTGCCATACGAACGAGAAATCTTCAAATTTTACTTAAATTTCCGTGTAGTTTAATCTTTACCTCCGAGGTTTTCCTCACGGGACTATGCAATCGACCCTAAGATGCTCTCTGTGACGTGGGATGAACGACACAATAACAAGATGAGTTGTTAGCGAAGACTTGTGCCATTGTTGCGCAGAGGTACGGCCGGTTTCTCGAGGGACGGCCGCTTGAAGACAAATCGAATGTCAGCCTATAATAAGTAACCACGGGTCCGAGCGCAACGGAATATGGAATGCCGCGCAATAACACCGCCTCGGCGAGAGCAAAAGGAATGCGTGAAGCACCGGCGTTGTGTGAGATCGCCCTGAAACCAGTCTGCTACTGCTTGAAGCAGTTGTGTACGAAAATGTGTCAGTCCACGAATAACGGTAACTAGTATAAATAGAATAACTAGGAACTACATAATAAGAAGACTGCGCATGAACGGTGTTGTAACGTGTCATCCGTGGCCTTTTTACACGGGTCTGTTCAAACTTATTTCCAATACGTTAATCTACGGAAAGGTCACACACTTTAAAATAGAACCTGTTAATCATAAGAGGAATGGAACGGTAAGAAGTAGAGCGAATAACTGGAATATCCAATCAGGAAAGAAATCTGAACTACTCATCATAATCATGGGAATTCTTTAAACGTGTAGATATGTTACTACAGGACGCCTGTTTATACAATTCTAGTCATTAGTATGATTTGCTTTAGAGTTAAAAAAAATTTAAGAAAAACAAGCACTTGAAACATAAAAACCCGTAGAAATTGATACGTTGAATTTTTTAATAATCGATATAACAGCATCCAGTGAACTTTAAAAAAAGAATTTAAAGGAACCTTGTGTAGGCCTATTCTACTTTAAAATAATTTTAAAAATCTTTAAGAGAAGTCCTGGACTGGCGCATGGACGGCGTTGTAGCGTGTCACGCGCATACGTTTTTACGCGAAACTACTCAAGTTATTCATATTATGTTTACCTACGAAAAGAACACACACTTGAAACCATGCTTCTATTTTTTCAAAAATGCAGCACGCTTGTTAGAAACATGATTTTCGAGCCTCTCAAAATGGCTAAAAACGGGCTTTTTAGACTGCTGTAACTCCGAAAATATTACCTGAATTCGTAAAGTGCAAAACGAGAGGCATGCGTTGGTCTTTACTTCAAACTATTCCAAAGTAAAATATTGGGGTCACCGCTTAAAGTTCCATAGTAAAAAGACTACAACGGAAACCTTGCACGCCAGTTTGGCGCGCTGCGAATAGAGGCGATATACTGCTCGTCAAGCGTGGGACACTGACTCTTATCGCTACGCTGTTACCACGCGTCAAAGGTGGAAATTCGACACCGCGAAGGACTCCTCTTAAACCTTTGAACAAGAAGTTTTCGAATACTTACATTATTTTAAGTTTAGATGCTTGTCTTTTTTTATTTGCTTGTTACAGAACAACACGCTCGTTAGATACATGTCTTTGGAATACCACAATTAGCTTAAAACGGCCTTTTCATACTGCTGGAACACCAAAAATACCAGCAGCATTTGTAAGGCAAAAATAAACTAGAAGCTTACATTGGCCTCTACTACACAACATAGACAACTATTATGATAGGGTTCCTGCTTTAACACCTTCTAGAACAAAATATTGTACGCCAGTTCAGCTTGCCGAGTGCAGAGGCGATTCGGTTCATATTGAACGTGACAGGTTGGTTCTTATATATCTCCTGTTCCCGCACCTGAAACGCGGAAAATACATATGGTAGACAGGCCTATTTAGGTAGTTTTATTTTAGCACTGGTGCAAAAATCTCAAAACTTTCTTTACGGAAGGCTTTGAAAAAATTCAAAACTACGAGTTCACGTACGGTGTACAATTAAATGTGGGCGTTTTGCAAATTAATGCATCGTTCGTTTAGAAAAAAATATTTTGCTTGACTTTGGCTTATTTTCATAACAAAATTGGTAATAATTTGGGTGCAAAAATTTGAAAAATTATCAGGTTTATTTCCACCAAAATAATTTGTACAAATTTTGATATAGTTGTAACAAAACAGTGTAGGGATTCTTCTGTATGATCAATAATTTGCTTTTAAAATACGTATTTTCAAAATCGCTGTAAAACTACCGGACGTGGTTCTAAATGATCTAAGTCGATAAAATCATAATTTCATATTTTTATGAAAGAATGTTAGTACTGTAGAAAATTCTTGTTACTACAGTTTCCTCTTGCAAAACAATTTTAGCTTGCATAGTTTTCTCATAACGGTGCGTCTATGCCAAATTTTGCGTGTTACGCTGCAATGCAAATAGTAAAAAACCAATCGACTTACATAAATGAAATAATTCACTGTTAACTAACATGTCATGAGCTACGTAATAAAAAAATTAAAAACTCAGAAAGTAATACTTAGAGTGTTAAAAAAAGAATCGCAAAAGTACAGGAAAATATTGGCGAATTCAACAGTTTTTTAAAATAATAAAATAGTCAATTGGGAATTTTTAAAATATTTAGTTGCATCGTGATGGTGTGTTATTCCAATACGAATTATTTGACATAAGAATCTCAATTGGTTTTCCTATTTTCATAGCAGTGTAACATACAAAATTTGACTTTGACGCACTGTTATGAGAAAACTATGCAACCAAATATTGTTTTGTAAGAGGAAACTGTACTCACAAGTGTAGTCTACAAAATTAACGCTATTTAAAAAAAATAATATAATGATTTTATCGCAATTGAACACCCCTAAAACGACTACCTGCCATAACGTTATAATGGCGTTACGTTGTGTTGGTAAACCCTTTTTTAAACGAAATTATTGTCCGTGTACACAGTGATTATTTACGAAATTGAAACAAATCAGACAAGTGCAGAATGTCATTCTCAAGACACAATGTACGCTACAAAAATATAGCTATTAATTTGCTTTTACGATTGCCATACCTAATAATGTCATAAACAAACCAACACAAAACTCACACATGGCAGTACAATTAACTTTCTCGTGATACAATTATTTGGTCACAGCTTAAAGTCCCGTTCTAAAACCAGCTCAAGATAAAGCTTCTATTCTAGTCCAGTGGTGCTAGAAGGCGATGCGGTATTTGATGTGCATGTTCGTGTGGCTCATGAAAGCTCAGTTCCGGCATTAATATTTGATTGTCAGATAACAGCTTATCTGACAATGTATGTGATTATTCAAACCAAATATGATGGTTTGCCACGCCAATTTTCTACATGTTATGGCGGAAATTGAACATTTTCTGAACGGACCTATTAACTTGTCTGGTTTCCACAGAATCCTCTCACGATTACACTTCCACCATTCCCAATTAGAGTGACAGCTATCTGTACTTTCGTGCTTAAAACCAATATACAGACTCACAATTCATCAGCGTTCTAACCCTTCCCACTGTAAACCTAGTCATACAAAATCTTCAGGAAATTTTTACTACGTGTTAACGCCAGAGTGTAACTTGTCATTATGCAGCACTAATATATGTTTTTGCCCTTCTACGAACAAATTCTTTGTATCACCTGTTGTCGAAAAGAATTATTTGTAAAACTATGAATGATTAACTTGTAACGTGTGAATTTGAACATTAGAATTATTCATCGTTATATACGCTAGTTTGGCATCAGGGACCCATGAATTACCTTTATGAAAGAACAAAAAAAGTTAATTGTGTTATCTTAAACGGTTTTAAACATTATTAAATACAACTAATATATATCACATTTACGGCTCATAACCGACTCTACGTGATACGTGAGTCGCTATTTCACACCATTTTTTGACGGACACGTTTAGACTGACAGTCCTGGCATTATGCAGAAACTGATCGTGCATGACCATCACTTCCGTTAGCTCGCTGCCGTTTAGCTTCAGGCAGGTGCCAACCTTAAATTATTTCGATAAGGTTAAAATTTATTTTAAATATCGTGTGGTGAGGATTGTCAAGGGCAGGGTATTGGACCGCCTGATTTCTGATTGGGCGTTCGTAGGCACCTGAAGGATGACAGGAAATGAAGCCCAACAAAGGAAAATGACGGAATGAGAAAGGTGGGGGGGGGGGGAACTGGAGATCCCAATCAAACTTATAGCCAGAGCCAACGTCACCCACGTTTCCCACACGCGAAATATCCCGAACCGCTTCGGCCTCCGCAGTTAAGCTTCGATAAGGTTTGTTTTGTCGACAAGATATTTGTAAGGCGCAAGATTGCAGTGTGTTATATTTTACTACTGTATTGCTACAGTATGCGCATAGGGAATTTATTAGTATTACTTAGTCACGTTGTGCAAGACACAAGACATTGCACAGAATGTGAATTATGGTCCGTATTGTACTCATAAAGTAATCAACTTTCTTTATATACAAAATAAACACGGCATTTTCTTTTACAAACTGTAAACTATAATTATATAATTTTGCTTACTAATCACTTGCTTCAACATATGAAGGACTACACAATAGTACTTCATTGGTTCCAAAGATTGAAATGAATACTGTAATGACAAAAGTACAATGCAAGTCACAATAATCGTTTTTCAACTGATATAAAATAAATAAAATAACACGTGACTAAGCTATGTATGACTAAGAGGAGTCTTCACCGGTGTCAAATTTTCACCTTTGACGCGTGGTAATAGCGTAGCGATAAGAGCCAGTGTCCCACGCTTGACGAGAAGCATATCGCCTCTATTCGCAGCGCGCCAAACTGGCGTGCAAGGTATCCTGTAGTCTTTTTCCTACGGTACTTAAAAAGGTGAACACGATATTTTATTTTTGAATAGTATAAAGTGAAGACCAACGTATGCCTCTCGCTTTGCACTTTTCGCATTCAGGTAATATTTCCGGTGTTAAAAAGTCTAAAAAAAACATTTTTAGCCATTTTGAGAGGGTCGAAAATCATATTTCTAACAAGCGTGCTGAATTTTTGAAAACAGAGAAGCATAGTTTCAAGTGTGTGTTCTTTTCGTAGATGAACATAATATGAATAAATCAAGCGGTTTCGGGTTAAAAATAATTTGCGTGACTCGCTGCAACGCCGTCCATGCGTCAGTCGAGGACTCCTCTTAATGTGTGAGGAATTCGGGGGTCATATACGGTCTAATGTTATTTAAGTTTTATATTACATTAACAATAATTTATGGGAATGGAAAGACAATATCTGCAAGGTGTGATAACATTATTATTATTATCAACGAATGGAAGAATGTTGGATTTCGAAGAGATAAAGATCTTTATCGCACACTAGTAGAGGATATTCACTTACTTAAAGTAACATTTGGCAAACTCGCAGGCTGGCGGCTCATCGTAATGCTTAATTCTTTTAATAGTTTTTATTATTGTACGAGTTATGGTATGTTTTGTATACACGCATTGTAACAATATTTTATTATAACTATTTTTTTAAAACTTTAATACTTTTTGTAAAATGGCATGTCAAAGTAAAAATTTGCACAAAACGGTTTTATGCATAAAAAGAAAACCTGACCTACCGAAACGAAATAATTCACACTGAAGAACAATGCCACTGGCTATGTTAAGACATGTATAAAAGCCACAATGATTTTCTTTCGTTTTTGAAAAATATCATGATATTTTTTAAAGTTTAAATTCAAATTCAGAATTTATGTTAAAATAAAAAAAAATTCTTTGCGGTTTTTAAACATGTCTTGGTGTAGCCCGTTACATTGTTTTTAAGTGTCAGTTATTTCATTTCGGTAAGTTAGTTGGTTTTTCTTTTACGCATAAAACTGTTTGCAGCAAATTTGGACTATGACATGTCACTACAAAAACTATGAAATCTGAAATATTTTCATTAAAGTAAAAAAGTAGCCCAAATGTACGTCGACAAAACAAGCCACATAACGTACGAATATAAACAGTATATGTTTGTATATCACCCCCTTAAGGAGTGTATTACATAAAAGTCCCACATAACGGAACGCAAGCTCAGACGGTCACACGTCGAGGAACGACGTATTGTCGGTGACGCAGACAGCCGGGCTGCAGAGAGGTAGGGGTTCGTCGTCGAGTCCCGCGTTGCTATCTCCTGGGGAACAAATTACATGGCTGGCCGTCCTGACAGTTATTAAAAACCTCTAAACACGGGGTAGGAGCCCTGGCGGTGTCACAAAAACCCCCGCAGCCGCTGAGAGGAGGCCTCCGGCACGATAGCTGCGGCCGCGCTGTAATTGGACGAGCGTGACCAGGCCCTCGTGGGAAGCAGGCGATGTGAAGGAGGAGGTCGAGGAAGGAGGTGAGATGAAGACAGAGGCATAGAGAGAGAGAGAGGCGATAAGGAAACCAGGCCTTCACGGGGTCTGCATACATACACCTATGCGCGAGGGAAAAAAGAAATTACTTTTGTCCGCGTTCAACATCAAGTTGTTATACAGATTGTAGCATAATTACATGTCTAAGTTTTGAGAGAACAATTCTTAAATTTAGATGTATAAAATATGATATATCTTCATAGTTCCGAAAATGCACTGTTTGCGTACTACAGACCACTTGACGTACAATGCCCGTGCGTGCTGGATCACGTTACTGTCACGTCGGACAATGCGTACTGTTAAATTTTAGGGTGTTCGAGTGGCAAAAATTCGTAATTTCGTATTTGCACGACATAGTGTTCGTTTTACAGACCTACTCGTGACTACATGTTCCACTTGTAAATATTTTTTAGCTCTCATAGTTTTCCCATAGCGGCGTGTCAAAGTCAGAATTTGCTAGTTCGGGAACATAGGAATAACAAAAACCGAGTGACTTACTCCAATGAAATAATTAACCCCGAAAGTAGATATTACGGGCCGTATGCAAAAAATATAAATTATTTTTTTATAATTTTTAAACATTGCCATAAATAAAGTAAATTATAATTTTCAGAATTTTTAAAAAACTTATAAAGAAACGTCATTGTGTATTTTAAAATATTTTAACATGTGGCCCATAATATCTACTTCCAGTGTAAATAATTTTATTCGAGTAAGTGACTCGGTGTTTGTTATTCGTATGTCCCGTTAAGTTTCAAATTTTGATTCTGTCATTCCTCCATTGGAATTTTACAAGCGGAAAATGAAGTCACAAGTAACGACTACAAAACGAACACTTTGTCGTACAAATGTAAAATTATGAATTTTTAAAATATGAATGCTCTTAATGCGACTCGTCTGACACGTAGTTGCACATAATAACAGCAATTACTTCCATGGTAGCACGATACAGCTCGCAGGCTATACTGCTCGACAAACCTAAGTGTGTCCTCGGAAAATATGTGAACTACAGCCGTCCCCTTCTCTGACATACCTCACCCTCCTAGTCTCCTTTGTTCCGCTACACCCTCCCAGCCAATAGCGAGCAAGTAGCCTGGCCGTCGCGACATGCACTGCGTACTGTCTCGTCAACTGAAATAATGACAACCAGTGTGTAGTTAGTTGTTGCCCAGGGGGTCGATTAAATATCGCAACCTTCTATTTGCACCGACGCAGCGCAACGGAAGTGCAGAGCAAGTTAAACGGGTCCTCTATGGCGTTACATGAGTATATAATTCCAAGGCAGCGCTAGCCGACGCAACGCAGACGCAAATTTTGCGTTGCACCCATAAAAAGCGAAATTTAATCGGCCCCCTGGTCGTGTCGTTTTGCGCTGCGTATCTACGGTATATCACTGCACAGGCCTATAGACCTACTACAAATAGTCCCTTACAATATGAATGGAGAGTACAGTGAGGGCTCCAAGACATTCCCCTCCACTGCTTTCACACGGCGACCTGAAAACACTAGAGATTTCTGTATCATATAATAATCCCACTTTTTGACAGCTGTGTTAGCATTTATTTTTACAGCTGAGTTGAGTTAGGAGTTTTACGTTATTTTTATTTGTGCATGAAGTTCAAATGGTGGTGAAAATATAAACTTTCCTTCATTAATACGTCGATCTGTCTCTGATACAATGACACGACACAAAACAAATATTAAGGTAGGAGATACTGGGTTTTCTGACGAGGGTAAATAAATATCATTATTTATATTTTACTTCATTACTAGAATCCTAGAAATTCCTGTCATTCATTGCCTCAATAAGAAGGCATAGTTACTTTAGACAGGAATATTTTGGATTTGGCTATTCAACTAGTTCCTTCTCGCCTGGTCAATAAATTTAAGGTCTAAATGAAAAAAACCAACGCAAATGTGTTAAATTTTCTGCTATTACATAAAATATGAAATAAATACGTAAAATTTCATGAAATGGGACGGTGAGAGGCGAAGGATCGGTGTTGCTTACTATCCAGTTCTCACGACAGTCTTGTGTTTCGGATATCGCTGGTGTGATATAAATATTGAAATAATTATATTTGCGATGGTTAAAAATTCATGCAATGGTATTTTCACGAGTTAAGACATTAATTATGTTGTGATCTCTGAACAATTTTTGAGCTTCCTATTCGTTTTCCATCAATATCAAAAAATTTAACGCCAAGGAAGATGTAACAACATAGATAATTGTTAGAAGCTGTTTTTACATCAGGTTGTGTAGGTTTTTTTATTGTAAAGTGAGCATGTTTTCAGAACCTGCTACGTTTTTCCCTGTTTAACAGTTTCTATGTTTCTGACATTTATTAAGGCCTTGTCCCATCATTTCTACTGCTTTTGCGATAGTTACTTGTTTATTCGTAAATGAGAGCAGATATAAAAAAACTGTAGCACAATTTTGTAAAAGACAGTGTTACCTAATTTTTTCGAGACAAATGCACAATGGTTTCAATTAATTATGCCATTAAGGAACTTCTGGTTAATGAACTAACTAGCTAAATTTATATGTTTTTTTTTTGCATAGGAAAAATTAGACTACATTTTTAAAACAATTTTACCAAAACCGCGCAACAATTTTTTCGATATCTGCTGTTGTTTGAGAATGAAAATATAATAATTGTGAAAGCAGTATAAATTGTGGATCATGACTAGAGATGGTGAAATTTCGCGAATTCAATGACCTGCATGCTAGAATCAAATATCCTATGCATACTCAAGTCCCGACAATTTGTCCACTAGCTGCTACTCAGTGGAACAGCGGACAATGAACGAATAGACAGGGCTTGAGCATGCATAGGAATATGGATTCTAGCCTACAGGTCATTGAATTCGCGAAATTTCACCCTAATCATGACCTTAATATAATCATTTCCATGTAGCCTACCTGATTAATATAGTGTTATCCTTTGCATAGCTATTAAAAGTTTAAGTACCAGGCCGCAATCAAAAATTTTTATCAGAAGTATTATAAGGAAGTAATAAAATGTGCATATCAAACATTTTGATAATCGGATTAAAAAAACTTACGGACCGTCATTGTTAGGCAGACTAGGAATTAATTTTGGAAAACACGTTTAGTTATACCATCCATTGTATCTGTGGTAGTAATTCTCTCGTATCATTGCTCTTCCATACCTACTGTAAACTACAAACGTGATTAAGAAATGTGATGTTACTTGTGACTACATTTTTCTGCTTGTAAAATATTTTAGCTCTCACAGATTTTCCATAGCAGCGTGCCAAAGTCAGAATTCGCAAGTTATGGGAACATAGTAATATCAAAAATCAAGTGTCTTACTAGAATGAAATAATTTACACTGAAATGTGATACTATGGGCAATGTGCTAAAATATTTAAAACGGTCGTTCTAATTGTAATAAAGTAAATTGTCATCATTTTCAGAAATTTTTTAAAAGTGCAAACGAATCTCATTGTGCGATTTTAAATATTTTAGCATATAGCCCATAATGTCTAATTTCAGTGTAAATTACTTCATTTGAGTAAAATACTCGATTTTTGTTATTACCATGTTCCCGTAACTTGCAAATTTAGACTTGGTCATGTTACTACGGGAAAACTATTAGAGTCAAAACATTTTTACACGCGTGGAAAATGTAGTCACAAGTGACGTCTATAAAGTGATGACTATGCTGTGCAAATATAAAATTATTATTTTTTTCCCACGTGAACGCCCTTGAGAGCGAAGGGAGAGGAATGGTAAATACTATTTGCAATGGTGAAAAATACTGCGACGACTTGAACCCGATGCTCCCGGTGTGGAAGACACACCATGTGCACTGACGTCACAGGTCGCCATCTGTCGTCGCCGGCTATGTTCGAGGGGAACGCAGTTTTCAGACGTCACCGACTCGCGGTAAAAGTCCTCCGACGTGCGAGGGGCGAACGAGCTGGCGTCAGGAAATAAAAAGTTTCATTTCCCTCCCTCCCCGTCAAAGAACGGCAATGAAAGCGAGGAGAGGCTATAGGAGAAGGTTAAAGAAACGTTCCCCTTGTCCGGCGGGAGGAAGCAGACATAGGACGGAAGAATGAGAGGGTTGAAAACGTAAATACAAGACAGGACAACGTCTTGCCACAATCGTCAAATGTTCCCGATGAAACGCCATATCATGTCAATGTCGATTTCGTATAAAATGAATCAGTCGTCGCAGAAACACTACATTTCACGTTTTTCACAACAACGTTTGTTTATTGCATATTCACTCTTCAAAGTGAGAAACTCAATTGTTTAACACAGAAGTAACACGTACCCCAAATAGTTATAAATTACAGTACCTTATTTAAAACGTTTATCAAAATATACACTTTCATGATTCCATTAATTATGGGGTATGGAAAGTTAAGTTGTCGAGTGAAAGACTGGAATAATCAATGGTTGATAAAATCTAAACTACTCATCTTATCTGAATTAAAATTGTTGCCCAGAAGATATTTTATTAGCGAACGTCTATTTAATAGCACTGGACGGTAATACGCTTTGCTTTAGCGTAAAAAATTAAAAACGGTATTTTAAAAAAAGGGATTGAAACCACAAAATCCACAAAAATGGAAAATTGTTATAATTTTCAGTACGATAATGTCTAGGACTTTGTATTAACCGAAAACCAGAAATAATTGCGTTTTGATTTTAAAATAATTTTAACATTCGTAAACCACTCGCGCAAAGGTATTGGAAGAGTAAAATTATTTTAAAATTAAAAGGTGAATTTCTATAAATTCGGTTACTATAGAGTCCTTGATATTAAAGTAGCATACTAAAAATTATAAAAATTACAGTTTTCCATTTTTATGGCGTTTGTGGTTTCAATTCCTTATGTTTCTAAATATAGTTTTAAATTTTTTAATCGAAAGCAAAGCATACTACCGCCCAGCGATACATAGATAATCGTCCGCTAAAAGAAGATCTACTCGGCAACAAAATCGCATCGAATTACGATGAGTAGTTTAGATTTTATCGACAATTAAGTATTCCAGTCGTTCGCTTGACACCTTATCTTTCCGTACACCTTAACATCTATTCTTGGAAGGGATATGATATATTTCTCGAATAACTGATTTAAATAAGGAAACAGTTTAGTTACAGAAACAATTACTGAGAGAGGGGCACAACGGTAAAACGTTGGACTCGCATTCGGGAGGATCCAGGTTCGATTTCCGGCTTTGGCCATCCTAAATTAGGTCTTTCATTGTTTACCCGAAATCGCTCTAGCCGAACGAGAAGTAAATAAACATCATGTATAAGGAGGGTACGCGAGGGCCAGAGTTTAGCATCTTGGATGCAGACTTGGCACTTGTTGGCATCTGCATGTCCCAGAGGAAAACATTAAATTAGGCCCTACAATGGAATGTATGCCAAAATCTGGGGACTGACTCTGATTGGAATCGAATCCGGTTTGCTTTGGTGGGAAGAGTGTGCTCTAGCTATTGCGATAACCGCGCTTCCTTAGGCGAAAGCTGGGATGATTCCTTAACATTTGCTATGGTCGATTGCTGTCGTAGTTCCTAACCTTGTGTCAAGTTGTGTATAATCGTCTCTAATGACCTCGCTGTTGACGAGACGTTAAAGCCCATATTCCTTACGGCAACAATACGCACAGCGTTAGAATATTCGTGTTACAACACTCCACATTGTGGCTGTTAGCTGTAAAGTGAGCAATTTTGAAAGTCGCCTTGCGGAGTAATGATTACGTTTTTTTAACGTAGACTGAGACGTGAACTTACGAATACGATACAATCTACACTTTTATTATTACTTACATTACTTACATTAAAATATGTCAAATAATAATAATAGATTACAAATAAGTAAGTAACCAGGAATTAAACAATGCTCAATTTATTGTGAACAGCCTATAAATGAAACAATTTTCGAATGTTAACACGGTGTCGGAAAGGCATAACGTAAACCGGGGTTCTTTGGCATCGTGGGGTAACTTTGCCCCTCCCAAAATTTTGGTCTTTATGTTGTTTTGCAAAGAAAGTTTTAAAGGTTAGCTATATGTTCAAAATTATTATTTTAAATACTAGGTTCCAATTATCTATTTAGTTACCACAAAACCCCAAAACTAACATTTTCAGTGGTCAAAGTAACCCCGAAAATGGACAAAGTTTCCGGTACTGTATTTCCGTAACTTGTGGGTGGAACATTTTAGGCAACCTCACCACGTCATATAGGCCTATAACCACACATCTAAATAGAACAGCGGCTGGCCGATTTGAACACGACAATCTTACATATAAGGGCGCTGCCAACTACATAACCCTGGCTGGAGCATGAATAGAGTCAGTAAGGGTTAATGTGAACAGGTTCCTTTATAATCGAAACTTCTAAAACATAATTCTGTATCATCTTTCTCAGTAGTCATAAACTTAAGTCAAGACTACGAAGTTTCAACTGCAGAAGAGAAAGTATTTATTCAAGCGATTAGTCAAATTTACACCGTATTTACAAAAAGCCTAACTGATTTTACGGAATTTCATGTTGAATCAAATTCAGCGTAATTCGATATCTGTCAGACTCTCATATATGCCACCACTTACTTTCCTGTTCATCTCAATGCAGCCCACATCGATATAGGATCTTTAAGACTGTGATTTTAACACCCTGAAAATGTGAGAAAATTTGCACGCTTTTTCATTCTAAAAAAAAAAGAGAAGTCCTGTATTGGAGAAATTATAAACATTGTTTTTAATGAGCATGGTGTCTTAACTACTGCTTGACATACCTAAGTGTAGCCCCGGGTAGGGGAGGTAAGAGCGCTAGTGTTTCCAGGTCGCCGTGTGAAGGCAGTGGAGGGGAATGTCTTGGAGTCCTCCCTGTGCACTCCATTCATATTGTAAGCGACCATCTGTAGTGGGTCTAATAGGCCTGTGCAATGATACAGCTTGAAGATGCGCGGTGCAAAACGACACAGCCTGGGCACAGACTAAATAGTAATACAGACGTGAAATGACGTGACGGCTCCTTTGATACGGGCGAACTTCGCCGCCTATTGGTTGCCCGAGGTTGTTTACACCAGCCCCGTGTATGTTTGGCTCCTGCATGTTACTGCAGGTTTCCTATTCGACTGGCTGCCGGATATCAGAGCAGCTGCCTCACGCTGATTGGCAGAAGATGTTCCCGCCATATTGCTGGCCAGGAAAGCCATTTTGCTGGCGTGTGTGACTGAGTTCGTTGGCCTGCCGGCTATTTCGCTTCTGTATTCCTAAATATTCTGTGTCCTGGATAACAACTAACTACACACTGGTTGTCACTTTTTAGCTGACGAGACTGTACGCAGTGCATGTCGCGACGGCCAGACTACTTGCTCGCTATTGGCTAGCGGGGTGTAGCAGGACAAATGGAAATGAGAGTATAGGAGGGTGAGGTATGTCAGAGAGGGAGACGGCTGTAGTTCACATATTTTCCGAGGACACACTTAGGTTTGTCGAGTAGTACAGAATTCCGTCCTCGTCCGATGTGTGTTTCGCTTTCGTACATTGGCACAATAATCACATGTAGAATAGTTCGGTAAAAAATAATCGCATTTCTCCGAACATTACAGTGCATTTGAAGTGAGTTTGAGGCGAGGGGGGGGGGGGGGTGCGACCATAGTCTTAGTTCCACTGGTCTGCCAGTTACAGAAATTTCTAAATTTCCAAATACTTATCGCCTCTTGCGGCTACCTAGCATTGTTCGTACAGCCGATATAGTACAGAGCCAACGGATATCTGTAAACATTTTGTTATTTGACATGTACGCAGTTCACGTAAGGAGAGGTTGAAAGTGTGAGGGAGGAGGGAAGAAATTTCCTGTTAAAAAAATTGTTACTACGCGTTAAGCGAATGCATAATAATCGTGTATGGGCAAAAAATTATTCTTTGTACAAATATACGCAACGAACAATTACATTAGGTAACTTTGCTAGATTATATTTTTTCGGTAAATCAATTACTTAATTTATTGTGTCTCGTCAAATTATGCCCTTTTTTTATTGTTTAAATTTGTAGCTTATATAAATAAGAAATTTTCACTGCAGCGTTGTAAAATTCGGTTGTTAATTAACACCTCAAAACTTAAATAGTTTTATTTAGATGTTTGGTAGAAGATGTAAGTATTCCTTAAATATGTTCATTAGTGTGTGATATTAAGACATTTAATAAAGTTACCTTGTCAGTTCCCTGATATATTTGAATTATTTTTGCTGTGGGATTTAAGACTTTGACTGAAGACGTAAAAACACCTAATAAATCCGCTAGCAACTGTCAGACACAAAACAAAGGAGCACAAATCGTTCAAAGATACAGAGAGAGAGACAAAACAGAATAACGAGGACTACTGAAAAATTCTCATGACAACACAATTAAGAGAGCACAGAAAATTACTGGGGTGGAGACCAGACAGCACACGTTGTTCAGGATAGATGTTATAGTTCCATTGCCAGTATTTGTCAGTTTTGTATTAATTGTGTTGCCCTGAGTTTTTTCAGAAGATTTTGATTATTAATTAAGCCTTTCGATCTCTGTATTTTTTATTTCAGGGTGAATAAAACACCGTTCAAAGTAACTAATCTGCATTATATTCCGGATGTTTGTAGATGGTATTCTGTACTTCTGCAGTGATTACGTAAACACTACTTTTAAGAGTACTAAGAATTCATATTCTGTGCTGTTACCTAGCCCTAATTTTAAAAACAGTACCTAAATATATGCATTCCTAAAAATTAATAAATATGAGTTTACAGCTGTCTTACCACTTTAAATATTCGTGTTGTAACCTACCTGACAAAATTCCTTATGGAATATATACAACGCAGTTTTATATAATTTCATACAATCAGTGCGCCCGCGGCTTTGCTCGCGTGTGTTACTCATAGCTGATAATATTTGCTTTAATTGAAAGACATTTTTCTACACCAGATAGGTAGTTCAGTCACAAATTGTATGAATGGCAAAGCTACTAGTTGAGCTAACTCCGCAGCAGAATAAGTAGCTATAGCTGTCCACGCAAAAAGCAGTCTTAAGTTTGGCCTGTCACTAACAGCAACTTCACCTGGGCCTTATTCAAAGCACTGGAAAGTTGACGTTGTGGGGTAGTTATAGACTTTAAAATGTTAATCGAATGAAAAACGTCTGATTCACCCTGTGCATAACCATTGGTGGTGGTGCCCTTTATTACATATTTTCAAAATATTCACTTAAAGTTTAATGGCATTAGAAAATTATGGTGAGAAAATGTTTCGCGGAAACGTATTTCGTGCTCCAACCTTGGGATTACTGAGATAATATATTATGTAATTTCACCCCTTTAATTAAAGAATTTCGAAACGTCAGGGAGTCCTGTCATTGACATTTGTATACGTAACCAATTGAAGTAAAAATCACGACGATAGTCAATTGTATTCCCATCTTATAAACGATTCATAAAAATCACATTTTCTCCCTTTGTACTTCTTGGGGGTCGAATTTCAAAAAATTCTAAAACAGTTTTTTTTTTGTTGGTATATTTACGTA
Organism: Medauroidea extradentata; assembly: GCA_003012365.1. Classification (NCBI taxonomy): domain Eukaryota; kingdom Metazoa; phylum Arthropoda; class Insecta; order Phasmatodea; family Phasmatidae; genus Medauroidea; species Medauroidea extradentata. Next base: position 33,723 of record PNEQ01024970.1, on the reverse strand, counting down.
AGCAACATTTTGAAGTGAATACCAACTCTCTATCCCGAAGGATTAGATAGATATTGATCGTTAATCGGAAACACATTTAAGGTATTTTCACCCCCTTAAATGTTGAATTTCGAAAACTCCTTAAATTGGCTAACATACATTTTTATGTGTGTCCTATTAAAGTAAAAATCACGATCATAGGCTTTCCGGTTCGAACTCTATCGACGTTTCTTCGGAAATACATTACACTTCTTTTCACCCCCTTAGAGGTCGAATTTCGAAAAATCCCTTCTTAGTGCTCGCCTACGACCTAAGGGAAAGCTTCCCTCAAAATTTAATGGTGCTAGGTCCAGCGGTTTGGGCTGTGCGCTGATGAGCGAGCGAGTGAGTGAGTGTGTCAGGACACTTCATTTTATATATTATGATTTGGTGTCCTACCCTTGAGGTTTGTGAGATATATATGGCATATAATGTATAGTGAACTGCATAATATATTTTTACCAATTTTGAACGACTTGATCAAAATTGCACTAATTTAATCTGTCTTGCAATTTTTGTGTGTCACAACGACAAACAGCTGACATCGAAATCATTCATAATTTCCTAGCTTCATAGAGGTTGTACAACAACACTTCTTGATAGAAATGTAGAACGAAACTCCTGTATAATTTATTTCTTCTTGTTGTACTTGCTTTTCCGACCATCTGTCGTGAATATTTACAAACTAAGTTTTCTTCTTAACAACTTAAGTTATCTTATAAAATAAAAAACTTGCATTCTTTTTTAGGTACTTACGTAAGCATCATTCTGACGCGAACACCACTTCAGTATCTCTACTGGTTAGATAAGTATCATCGACTAACGGAAAACAAATTTTATGCCTTTTCGCCCCTTTAGGTGTCCTATTTCGAAGAAATCTTTATTTACAACTTAATTATTTGTATAAGTATCCAAGTCAAGTGAAAATCATAACGTAGAAGCAAAACAGATCATTCATTAAAAAACACATATCTCCTCTGTACAGTACTGAGAGTTCAAACTTTGAAAAATCTTAAAAACTTTTAGCGACCATTTACCTAATCATCATTCTGAAGCAAAAATAATCTGAATATCTCGACGTGTTCGATATATATCGAAGTTTATCCTAAACGCATTCCAAATATTTAGACCCCCAGAGAGAATTTCGAAAAAAACTTGAGAATCACATTTAAGACTACTTTACTGGTGTCTCTTGGACGTGAAAAACACGTCAATAGCCTGCTGGGTTCAAGATATATCGACGATTAATTGAAAACGCATTTCATTACTTTTCACCTCCTTACGTGGGGAATTTCTGAAATTCGTGAAATTACTTTTCAAGTATTTGAGTAAGCACCAATCTTAAACAAAATCACGCAGATATATAAATATCAATGGGGTCGATATACGTATATCGATTGTGAATCGAAAATACATTTTACCCTTTTTTAACCTCTTTAAGACCGAATTCGGAAAATATATTTTAATAGTATTTGGGATATTTACATAATCATCAGTCTATAGCAAAGAGCACTTCGACATGTCGATTGATTCGATAGATATGGAGGAATAATCGAAAACACTTTTCACGTATTTTCACCCACTTATTTAAATATACATATTCGAAACGTCTTGGAGTCCTGTCATAGGCCTGTGCGTAACCAATTGAAGTAAAATCATGACGATATTCAGTTGTGTTTCGGTGATATAGATGATAAAAAAACACATTTTGCCCCTTTTTACTGCTTGGAGGTCGAATTTAAAAAAATCCTAAATCTGCTTTTTGGGTATGTACGTAAGCAACATTTTGAGTTAATACCAGCTCTTTATCCCGAAGAGTACGATAGATTTCGATAGTTAATCCGAAACACATTTAAGGTCTTTTCACCCCCTTAATGGTTTAATTTCAGAAAACAGTTAAATTGGCGAATATGATTTTCATGATTTAACCACTGAAGTAAAAGTCACGACGATAGGCCGTCGGGTTCGAACTATGTAGGCGAATCTTACTCACACGTTTCACCCCTTTTCACCACCTTAGTGGACGAATTTCGAAAAATCCCTTCTTATTGCTCTCCTACGACCTGAGGGAAATAACACAAAAAATTTTCACGATTCTAGGTCCAGTGGTTTGGGCTGTAGTTTGATACGGCAGTCAGTCAGTGTTCTCTTTTATTTTAGCATATCGACCCATTAAGGATCACAAAAAGCATTTGATTTTCTGTTGTTCTTACTTATCCTGCCAGTACTTCTTCATTTTTTCACTATGTTGGGCTCGTCTTTCGTCTGTCCATTTTGCTATTATACGGGGTTTGATTTTTGATGTAACTTCCCAGTCGTAGATTTTTTGTCAGTATGTTTTGCGGTCTTCTGAGTCTGTTATTTTTATGTTGACTTTCTCTAGGTCGATTTTTACTTGTTTGCTCCATGTTATGGTGACTTTCAGTTTCAGTGCGTGTAGTAAGATTTTCTTGGTTAATTGGGTGTCATCCAGTCTCGTGGTGTGTCCAAAGAATTTCAGTCGGCGTTTACGGAAGTCACTTCCAATATTAGAGTTTTTTTTTCTGTGACCGTGTGTGAATGTAGTCTATAGCCTTCATCCGTTCGTTTTGGGCCAAGGATCTTAGAGATGTATATTCTGTCTGCATCCAAACTTGGTTAGTTTTCGTAGTTTTTTTGTTTCTCTCGCGTGGTTTTCTGGGATGACATACTGCAGCAATAGCGTGTGTCAATGAATTTTACTCGAAATCAAGATCTCTTATAATTACGTGTAGTTTGTCTTTGTGTGCAGCAGCAGAAATTATTTAATTAACAGATTTTCAGTATGTTTTTATCGTTGGTAAAACATTTTATGTTGAAAAATTTAAAAAGTTTGTTACTTCGTTTACTGAGAATGGTAAAATTTTGACTTAATTTATTCCCGTCTTTGAAGGGATGCATTTTAACTGTAAATTGTAATTTGTCATTTCAGCTGGCATAAATTATCTAAGGACTACTGTTTCCTACGCCTTCAGAATCGAAAATTATAACTTTAATTTGTTATCATTAAAAAATCTTTCTACACACGTGTGCAACAAATTTGCCTTGCGCATATAAAAAATATTGATGAAAATTCCACGAAATTCGATTTAAAAAAGGGTGAAATTTTATTGAAATATTGTATAATTTAATTGATTTATCTTTGTGCCGATTGCTTGCATCCCATATTTTTTAATTTCAGATGATTAAAATTTCTTTTAAATTTATTTTCATTCAATTACGTGGTCGTTTTAAAGAAATTTTAACTAAGAAATAATTGCCTAGTGTTTAGGATCCCAGTTATATACCCTATTGTCATACATACAATGGTTTCAAATATCACGGCTGTATTTGATTCAGCTACTAATTCCGAACAACTAAGCACATCCTCCTGTAGATGTGTGTGTGTGTGTGTGAAGATTGGAAAGACACCGGTTAGTATTCTGGCACAAAATTCAGACAGCAAAGTTTTGCACTTAACACAATTCACGTCGTGTGAATTCTACATAATTGACGAAAAACAAGCAGGTGCGTCGCCAGTGAAGTCCACTAGTTAGATTCCGCTGGTAGCAAGTAGTACTGCGAATTAACATCATTCTTTTCTTTTTTACTTACGTCGCCCCCTTCCGATGTTTCTTCCACGCTCCGGTCTCCCCGTGCCCGGCGAGAAGAAAGGCCGGAAAGGAAAAGAAAAAGAGGCAGACGAAGCAGGTCGGTGAATAAAGTGATAAGGGCGCGTAATGCATGGACTGCCGCTCGGACGAAAACCCAAGAAATAATATGCGGGAAAAGGAAATGACCAAGGCATGAATATGCATGCGTTCCTGCGGCTGGTGGTGGTTGGTGGAAGATTGGGGGGAGGTGTGGTGAAGGAGGGGGTTGGTTTTAGAACTAGGAGAGGGGAAGGAAGACGGAGGAAGGGAAGCAGGCTGTTATTACTGGGTGCAGGTTTTTAAGATTTGCCGAGAATAGGGAGGGTAAAAGGAGGCAAGATAGGGGCGGGTGCGATTAATTAAACTCACTTGGGGGTTGGAGCGCACGGGAAAAATAACCTGCGCTCGACCTCGTGTACAAGCTGCTCGCGGTCTAGGCGAATGGAACAGTAAAGAAGACATGCTCAAAGTCGTCGCCCCGTATACGTCATAAATAACTAGAAGTCTCCTTACTGTCCTTTAAATGCGAATGAAGGTGAAAGAGTTGCCTGTTTTGGCACGGCCTAAAACTAAATCCTGAGAATCGCTTCACTATGATGACGTATAAGTAGAGACACTGGAAAATCGCGAAAATATTTAACATAGTCTCCAATAAACTGTAGTATCTCAATCGTGCCAAGTGTGAACAGTTTTCTGGCAAGTCACACATGTTCTGTGTTAAAATTGTACAGTTCTAATTGGGTCTGTTGAAGAGAGACACATAGCTTCATATAAACGATAGCTTACGAAAGTGCAAAACCTTCAGTATTATACATAGTATGTTGGAGCCTAGCAAACAGTCAACTTTTCCCGCGATATACCAGTGTCTCTACTTATATGTAGTCCACTGGTTATGACTATAGATTATGGTTTACCGCGGTAAAACTTGACCCTTTGCTGGATTTCAATCAACTTACCAGAAGATTACTGGCTTTAGCTTTGTACTTGGAACTGTTACCCTATTTAACTGAGGCAATAATAATAATCCTGATATTGTAATATTTGATGCCTGTCAGTGGTTTACAGACAGCTACGTATCAAAAGTATATCACTGAATCATATACTTTGCAAGAAACTACAGCGTTTTCAAGGATATGTTGGCCCAAAACATTTTCGCAATTTATACAATCATTAGAGTCCCGGAAATTTCGCGAATTCATTAGAGAAGACGTGAGACTTCAAACACCTGTGCACGTTAATTACCATAACGATTGGATCACTGTTATTGACATTCGTCATTAAGGACTATGAACCAATAGGTAAGGTACGGTAATTTTCGCGAAAAGATTTTTGGCCCACTTTGTTTTAGTGCCTTACGTGCACACCTGCAGCTCAACTTCATGGCTATTTACACAGTGTTTTTGTGCAAAGAAGTTATTCATTTGACTGTGCCAAACAGTGCACGGATAACTGCGACACAACACGACTGTGATTTGCGGGTTTAACCTCCACACGCTGGGTGTTACGGCATCGAATCACTGGCCACAAAGCAGAGATGCAGGTGCGCACGTAAGGCACTGAAACAAAGTGATACAAAAAATATTTTTGCGAAAACTACCGGGCCCTAACAATAGCAGACCTGCATGAACAAGTATCTGAGGACAGTGGAGTCCAGCCGGCTGGTCGTTGAACCCGCAAAATATCCTGGTCTCTAACCATCATCTCTAACTATGACATTTACTGGACTCCGTTGCCTTGACGTTGTCGCCTGGGAGGACGAATTTTGCGGGTTCGAGTCCAAGAAGTGCGGAAAGCTTAGGCTAAGCGAGACAGACGCATCATTATAGAAAATTTCAGAACTCTAACTTTTCAAATTGATGCTTGCCATCAATGGCACAGCAGCAACCTTCACAAACGTAGTCAGCCAAACTTCAACAAGACACTTGGCCATGTCAGCAACGTTTTCCACTAGTGTATATACGTTTCTAATCCAGTTGTAATAATACGTGGCTTGTCTTTTGTGAATCCCTAAATATTTTTCTGCTCAGTATTATTTTATGACATATGTTTTGTATGTTATTGGTTCATTATTTTTAAAAAAGATTAACGTCATGAAGACAAATAACTAAGAAAAAAATGTTCACACAACCATTATAGAGCTATATTTTTGCAGAAACAAAGTAAGATAAGGCAAGACCCAGACAGCAGAAAAAACTTGCTACAAGCTTGTAGCAAGCTTGCCAATACAAGCCAGTAGCCTTGCAGCAAACGTGAAATGGCAAGCCAATAAACTTGTTACAAGCCTGCTGAAAGTTGCCTAGTTTACACATTTCTAACTTGCTGCAGGCTTACTGCAAGCTTGATTTGCAAGACTGCTGCAAGCTTAATTTTTAAGCCTGCAGAATAAATAAAAATTTTATTTTCTGCAATATTTTCACTATCATTCAAATTTACATATTAAATATTGCTTGTTCATCGACTTGTGGTGTTAATTACTAGACATTAAATTTCGGCTCCTGTGCCAAGATTGGAACACCTGACCCTTGGCTTCAAAGCAGGTATGCTAACCAATTTTTTTTTTAATGTTAGGCTCGTTGGCGAGGTCACAACATCACCAACGAGCCAAACATCCCCCCTTTACAGCCTTAGTATTTGACAAATTCCCAGTTGTGACAGTATGTGGTGACTCTGACAATCGAAAAGACGCTAACGGACAAACACAAATTTTACACCCAGCTATAACTGGGAATCGAACCCAGAACCCCTCGTATCCAAGTCGGTCGCTCAACCAACTGAGTCACGGGGGGTCAGCACCAATGGACTATTACAAATACTTAAGAAGTGAAGTAGTGCGATTCGGTTGTAAGAGAACTAATTTTGTTATGTAAACGCTGATGTTTCTGAATTTACTAACAACAGTAAGGATATCAGTTTACTTGCAGTTATACGTATTATCGTAATAGTGGTTTTAGCAAGCATATGAGATAATGTTACTTTTTTAAGTGATCGTTCATTAACAAAGATAAGTTTAAATCAAGTTCGATCGTTATTGGCGGGCACTTAGAAAATATTTCATGAATTAAGATTGATAAGTAAAATTTCAATGCAATATCAGCTTAGTATAGGGTACAGGATGTTTGCAGCTTATCGCATGACCAGGCTTGCTATGTAAGTGTAATTAAAGTCAAATACAGCTTTGTCGCAAGCTTGGTTCAGGCTTGCAGCAAGACTTCTGAGCACGCTTGCTATGGCAAGTAAAATTAAAGTGAAATGTAAACTTGCTGCAAGCTTGATTCAGGCTTGCAGCAAGTCTCGTGAGTAAGCTTGCAATGGCAAGCCAAAATCAAGTGAAATGTAAGCTGGCAAGCAGGCTTGCAGCACGTCTCGTGAGCAAGCTTGTTATGACAAGCCAAAATCAAGTGAAATGCAAGCTGGCGTTAGCTTACATCCCAGAGAGTAGAAAAAGCTTGCTACAAGTCTGGCTGCAAGCTTATCAAGGCAAACCAGCAACTTTGTAACAAGTGTGTCACGAAAAACCTAAAAGCTTGCTGCAAGACTGCTGCAAGTTGCCTAGTCGACATTTTTTTAAATTGTTGCAAGCTTGCATACTAAACTTAATTTAAGGTTAACTTGTAAGCCAACAAGTAACACAAGCTTGCAGGAGATATAACTGCAAGCATTTTTCTTAAATACACCTGCAGAAAGCTTGTCATGCAAGCCTGCAAGCTAAAAAATACTTTTGCAGAAAGCCTGGTATGCCAGCATACAAGCTTAAGTCAAATTCAAGGCAATCAGTAAGCCTACCTAAGGAAGTTTATAACTGCAAGTCAAATGCAAGACATGCAGTAAGCTAACATGTTGTGTGGGTAATAACAGAAAATGAGCTGTAGTAAAAAATTACTTGTAATTCATAATAACTTACTTACAGAAATATGAAATATTACAGCAACAATAATTTATATGAAGTGCATTTAAGCTAAGCAAGCTTAAAAAATGACTAAGAGAAATATCAAAATACACATATTACTAAACGACGACGTTGACTCAGAAGAAATCAGCAAGTGTCCTTAGACTATTCGGGACCTTACATCTTCTTATGTTCCTCCCAAGAACATATAAAGACCTATCGTAACACTTAGCGAGTAAATTTTTTATTTTGTATTAAG
>PNEQ01024970.1:0-25810 GCA_003012365.1 Medauroidea extradentata | reverse complement strand
TAAAGGAATGAAATAATTCACTGTCAAGAACAGGGTTACGAGTCACATATAGACATGTATCAGAAATCACATTGACATTTTTTTTGTATTCGTGAAATTTTCTGAAATTCAAATAAAAAATTACCAATTTTCTCTATTTTTTTAAATATGAAACATGTTCAATGCCGTGTTTTTGTAAATGTCTTGACGTAACCCGTGAAACAGTTTCTCAGTGTGAGTTATTTCATTTCTGTACGCCATGATGGTTTTCGTTTCTTGTATAAAACCGTTTTAAGCAAATTTTGGCTTTGACATACCATTGTACAAATACTATGATAGCTAGAACATTTTCATTACTGTTAAAAGTATTCATAATGTATGTCTACAAAACAAACAATACCTCGTAAAAATATAAAAATTATTTAAACTATTAAAATTTAGTGTGAACTCCCTTCTTAAAGTCGTTAAAAATGTAAAGCACATGAAAATTTTTTTCATACTTTATTTATTTCGGTAGATTTTTTCTCCCTTTTACTTCAACCGAGACAGTTTGGTATCCTAGAAGAGATGGGGTTAGTAAAAATCTTCCTATTTTTTCTTCATCCTACTTGTTTCTTCCTGTAACGGGTTCGATCCCATTGCCCTCAACTTTTTTTCTCCTTTGTATTTCCAGAAATCCCCGCAGTTCCCGTGCATGTCATATCCGACCTAACCCCTTCCCTGTCTTTCCAACTTTCTCTTTCCCCTCGTTCCTAAACCATTCCTTTCTTCCTCTCAAACAGTGCTCGGGGGAGCAGCTCAGGAGTTTGAAAAATGATCGCAGGGGCTCACGTCAAGAAAGACACTCTCTCCTGGGTTGCCTTCCCTCCTTCCCTTCAACGTCCTTCACTTCAGTTCACTTCACTTTCCACTGTGGCCGCACCCCCTCGCCCCTTCCGTGTCGGCTCTCGCTGAGTGACGTTATGATCACGTGACTTCGTGGCCGAGAGCCTTGCGGGAGAGACAGCCATAGATCACACCCATCTTGGTATCTCTGTATCCCTCGCAGCTGATAGAAACAGCCGATAAGTGCGAAGGGCTGAGGCTTGTGGGCTGTTGGATCTAGGATTATCGTATGCACTCGGCAATCTTCGGCTCGGCGGCCATCTTGACAGCCATAAGTAACCTTGACCTTTGCTCTCGACCTTTCACCTTGAACTTACACACGACCTTAGACTTTTGACCTAAGGTGTCACCTAAAGTCAAACAATGTCTAGAATTTAAAAATAAATATAATTATAAAAAATCAATTAATTTTTATTTTAAGGTCAGTCGTGGCCGGTGACAAGATCTTCGCAGTCGTCCGACCCTAGCCGAGCAAGGGGACTACAATTTGTAGGCTCTGTGCTCGGGCATCATCGTGTGCGCTCGGATTGGTGAACTGTTGCAACGTAAGCCGCTGCTTGCCTAAAAGTGAACACTCTCCACGCACTGACCACCAGCCAGTAACCACCGTGAACTTAAGGCGGCCGCCTGTCTGGCGCTCAAACTGCGTGCATCGTGTTCGGGGTTACGTTTTTTCTCAGAGACCCAGTAAACGTGTGTTCACAATGCTTATCTACGAAAAGAAAATCACTTCACACTATTTGTGAGTGTGACTTTCGAGACACCACGTACATTGGAAGTACTATTTAAAAACCCTCAAACTATGCTAAAATCGAAATTTCATGTGATTATTCCTCAAGATATATGTAACGGATTTGTTTGAAATTGAGGTCAACAAGTACGTTGGACTTTGCTACAGTGACGCATTCAAACAAATGACAGGGTAACGGCTTAAAATCCCTCAGTACAAACGTTACGGCGGAAACACTGCGCGCGCGTTACGACTTTGGCCGTAGAGGCGATATCACAATATATGAGCCGACCAGCGTCGCTCCTAGCGCCTCATCGATTTTCGCCTCATACACACAAGCACACCCTTCACCAGGCGGCGGCCTTAATGCAGCAATTTTCGAGCGAGCTGCTAGAAACTTTTAAACCTGGTTGGTCCTGCAGGCACTCCATGAAAGAACAACCTATCTACAGTTATCATGGTCATTAAACATATAGGAAATCCGTACAATGCTAAAATCAGTATCGTATAGCTTGGATAACTCTAAATGCTTCTCATAAGTAAAAGTTAATTTTTCTCGCTTAATAGAGCCATCGAATGAGGTGGTGCAGTATGTGAAATTACTAATATTTTATCGGGAGGTCTCAGGTTCCATTCCCGGTCCGGTGACACTTAAATTTTCCATGATTTGGTGAAATTCACTTAAAGGCGTCGCCTACTTGCGCGTTAGAGTGTTGAAAGTGATGGAGCTTTTACAGCGACCTTAATGCGCGCATCAAACACACTGAGCTAGCGTGCAAGATTCTCGCCGATCAGTTTTACTATGAGACTTAAGGGCGCGGTTAACCTAAGTTTTCAATGTCTTTTTTATTTTTATATGTGTATCAGATATATATATATATATATATATATATATATATATATATATAATATTTTAGACATAAATTGTGGTTAAATCTTCCTCTTAGGAAATTTTTGTATTTCCTATAGTTCTTGCGTAAACGTCAAAATTTGCACTTTACGGTTTTATGCACGCCACTAAAACCAACTGACATACAAAACCGAAAAAAATCACAGTGTATAACAATTTTTTAGGCTGTGATTTGACACATATAAAAACAAAAAAAAAAATGTAGCTTTATAATTTTAAAAAAATTTTTTGAAATTTTAAAATTTTCATATCAAAATTCAGCATTTTTTTATTAAATACAAAAATGTATTTTTTATTTTTGTTTTATATATGTTAAATCATAGCCTATAAGATTGTTATACATTGTGAATTTTTTCGTTTTGGTATGTCAGTTGGTTTTAGTGGCGTGCATAAAATCGTAAAGTGAAAATTTTGACGCTTACGACTCACTACGCAAAAGATATGAGGGGTACATAAATTTCCTAAGAGGAAGATTTGCCACAATTTATGTCGAAAATAAGAAAAATAGTACCTGGTACAAATATAACAATAATAAAATACGTTGAAAACTGAGTGAACCGCGCCTTTAAGAGTCCTATACAGCGGGTGTTAGATGCCTTGTCTAAGGCACGGAAGCAGGCATGTGATGAGAGCTAAACTGGCTCGTGCTTCAAGAACAGACACAGGACGCGACAACGGCGTGCAGTATTTCGGTCGTTGGCTTCTTCGTACGGGGCTTCAAGTGGTGATCTTTTTGTAATGGAAAGTGCGTAGCAGTGTCCAATGCGTGCTTCTCTATTTACGTTTTACGAGTCTGACTGGTAACCTAATTTTTTACATGACAACAATCTGAAAAAAAAACCGTTGTTGGACATTTTGAGGGTGCCCCGAAACCATGTTTCTATGCACGATATCTATAAAACAGGAAAGCATAGTTTTAAATGTGTTTTATTTTCGTAGATACACGTATCGAAGGCTCGTTGTATCCTTTAAAAAAACTTTCTCCTAGCACGCTGCACCGCAGACTATGCGCGAATTGTAAAATGGTTTTAAGAAGTTTCCATATAGTTCAACGCACGTTTCTGTCTGAGTTTTATATTCATCCGGTTGGTACGTTTTGAAGTTCGACGGTCTGAAAATGCCGTTATGTTTGCGGTCTTCGCAAGAGTTTATATAAATGAGCGCGGTATCTTAACGGTGACATTCCGTCCTAGTCCAATGTGTATTTTCTTTTTGAGTATTTGCTCAATTTGCACACGTGGAATACTTTCGTAGAAATGTGTGCTTAGTTACACACTGCAACGAATTTTAAGCGCGAGTAGACTGAGCCCTTAAGAGTGAGGATAGTCACCATCTTGAATTTTTATATTTTGTGTCATAACTTTTCTTCTGGGTAAATTTTTATAACTTTAACCTAACAACGGAATAGAATATGACTGACAGAATTTTAGACGTTGTCAATTTCTTTATGTCGTTACTGTTGTTAAAGATTGAATTGCAGTCAGAAAATTACTACCTATCGCTTTCTTAACTGGAATTAGATTTGTAACAATGTTAACGAAAAATGAAGATTGATGGCGTCGAAAATTATATCAATATGTATTCTATTCTGCAGTTAAGTTAAAGTTCAATGAATATAGCCAGAAGAAAAGTTATGATACAAAATACAAAAAGCAGTGTGGTGACTATATTTGCATCAGTCACATTTTTTTTTTTTCGATTTAATTAAAATCATAGCAGAAAAATTTAAAACTTGCTATTATAGCGTAAATTATATTTACTTTCTGCTACGGTACAATCACCGTCTTCAAATGTATGCTTAGGTCGCGATCAGTAGGCTACAGCGAATTAAGAATACATATTTTAAAAATTTGCTGTTCTAAAATATAAGTTAAAAGTTGAGCTTGTACAGTAGCGAAAGATAAATAAAATTCACGCTATAATAGCAAATTTCGCTTTTCTTCTTCTCAAAACTAAAAAAATCGAATAACAAAATAATTCAGTGCTGCCACTGAAACCGAAGCTTTAGGGCGTTTCAGAAGGGAATAATCATAATTGTATATTTGTATGAAACAGTGTTAGTTTTGTAGTCGCTAATTGGAAGTACATTATCCTCTTACAAAATGAAAAAAACAAGCTCAGCCAGTTTTCCATAATACCGTTTCAAAGTTACAATTGGCATGATATTTGGTTCATATACCCTACGAAAACCAATAAACAAAACGAAACGAAATAATTCAAAGTAAAAGTATATGTCACGGATTAGGGCGAAGTAACATCAAGAATAACCTGTTCGTTGTTCTTAAATGTCTTGTCAACCGGTTTGATCTGAAATATTCTGAGCGAGCAGAAACATTTAAGCAAAGTGTAAGAGGACATCGTCAAATTAAAATCTTTCCTCATTAAAGAAAAAGAAGAGATTAGCTAGGTATCTTAGCAAAAAAAAAAAATGTCGTGGAAAAGTAGAGTAGAACAGAAAAAAAACTACAACTGAGAGTAAAATTTTGATTATATTTAAGGACGGCCCAGGTGTGTCGGCTCGGAGTGTTGCTTTGCGGCGGTAATCCCAGCACTTCACATCACACCTGCCACTTACCCGTCATGGTAATCAATCACTGAGATATACCCTACAAATCTTCTGCCTTTCTTTTCTTTCAGAATCAAATATATTTTGTATTCATTGTTTATGGGAACGCTTCAAGTTGAAGAAATCCAGCTGTGTGCACCGCCTCTTTAAAATAGTCCAAGAAAATTGCAACAGGTCAGAAAATTATAAAGGCTAATAAGAACAAACGTATAAATTAAATTCTGTTAAATAGTAAAGTATTTAAGCATTATAATTATTTAATTCTCTGTAGAACATCTCCGATTGTATTAAATTACAGACTCAAGAGTCTTAGGTTAAGTAGGAATTCTTCACTGCACTGAAAAAAGAGTATAGTTTTAGGTACCATACTTGTGTTAAAATAGGGACAGAAAAACAGTTTGGTTGTTGGTACTACCCTGGACAGCTCCTTCAACAATATGTTTTGTAGAAGTTACCATCTGGTTTATAAAAGCAACAAGGCTCTTTGTTTCTTCTACAAAAGATATTGTTGAAGGAACAGTCCAGAGTAGTACCAACAACGAAACTGATTTGTTGTCCCTATTTTAACAGACGTATGTTACCTGCAACTATACTCTTTTTTCAGCGTGACAGTTCTTGTATACTAATCTCTATTATTACGTGAATACCATAAACTTGTAGTGAAATTTAGCATTTCACATGAGAACATATTTGAAAGCACTTGTTGTTTCTATTTAATTGTGATGTTTTTACTGCGCATTTGGAATTTTCTTGAACACGATTAGAACATGCATGACTACTGAACTGGTGAAAACGAACCCATCTGTAATTCTTTACAATGCCTGCACACTTATAAAATTAATTTACGTCAAATTTCTTATGGTTCAAAGTGTACTTGTTCAGGTACCACTATAAACGGATTTGTTAATTTCTTAGATACCTTAAGCGCGTGCAGTAGTTCAATAACGAACATGATATATATATATATATATATATATATATATATATATATATATATATATATATATATATAATATTTGTCGGTCTGATGAATGCAAAATTTTCAGTTCTCTGTTTGGTAGATCCTTTGCCGTAAGTCATGACAACATGAGCTAATGATTCACAGTGTCCAGTAGATAAGTATCAACAATTTTTTATTTTAACGATATTTCCATTATTACATAATTTCTATGCAAGAAGATATTGAAGACAACCAACGCCAAGGGTCCAAGTTGGTAAGCCATGCCTCCTTAATGACAGTTGCTAGGGAATTAGAAACTTCGTGGGTTTCAAAGATTTCTACGCTAGACTCCACAGTTTTGTGCACGTCCCAACGTAATTACTTTATTCAGTGGCTCTTTGCTCCAGTGATTAGCATGTTAAAACCCACAACTGTTAGCATAGGGAAACATCTACGTTTTCTGGTGATTTCTAACTCCACATCCCCTTCCTAAAATCAACGACCTCTGAAAAATTTTCGGATTTAATTGCTGCAGTTATCCGGCACAACTACCCTAGAGTTATTGTGAGTGGTCGAGTTATTAAGCAGATGAATTTTTCATAAACACATTTTTATAGGTGTACATGTATGGAAAAGACTATTCTCAAACTTTTTTTTCTAATTGTCCTTTTAACTTACATGTCACTATTGCAAAGATCTCTGTCCCTCCATACAAATATTCCAATATCGAAACAAGGTGGGGAAAGTTATCCCGTTAGGTAGTTTTTTTAAATATTATTTTTGCTCGTCATATTTAATGAGGAAACTTTGTTCAAGATACAACTATTTTTTAAGAACGCTCTTTCAAAAGGCAAAAACTGATATAATTGTTAAAAATACTATGAAACACGCCAAAGTAATGAAAATAACCTAGGTTGTAGAAAAATCTTCGTTACTCTCGCCATTGCTTAGGTAAGAGGTACATAAAATCTGTATCAGATGATGAGAAGGAATTAAATTACGTGTTCTACAACTAATACATGGGTAGAAAAAACAATTTACACCAACAATTCCCTGTGGGAAAATCAATAAGTGTTTTGCTGTGGTCCTGGAATCCCTTGCGTTAAAAGCAGGCTGCTAACCTCATAGGTGACATATAGATAGTGCCATACATTTTTCGCGAAAGTAATTTTGCCCAAGTTTGTTTCAGTGCCTTATGTGCACATCTACAGTTGTGATTCGTAGTCAGTGATTGTATATTTAACTGTCACGTGCCTTGGAGTTCTACCTGCAAATAACATACTTGTGTCGCGGTAACCTTGCTATGGTTGGCACAGTCGAATGAAAGCCATCACTTCACAAAGACGAGCTACCAATGAGCGTGAAGCAGAGATACAAATGTAACTAACTGGGGCAAAATGATTTTCGCGAACAAAAAGAATCTTTTTGTTCGCCTGCAAACTTCTAAGTAAACATGTTGAGTAACTTCTGTTGACGAGTCTCTTCCTGCAAAAATCGTCTCGTAACAGTTATAAATTAAAGGAAATAATACTTGTACTAATATAACTTTATTAATTACAATCATATTACGCCAATCATAAAATACAAATGTGAAAATATTGTGTTTCAAATTAAAGATTTTCAAATATTGTATAATAGAAGCAAAATTAATTATCACAACACTTTGTTCTTAAGTTTTTAAATTGTGAAATTTATCTAAATTGTTTTTAATAATAAGAAGCTTCATTTACGTTACATGACAGTGTGATGATATCGTGAGCAAAGAAATGTTGTCATATAAAAGTACTGTACATCCACGCCTCATGCTGTTCAGGTTTATAAAGTATTTCTGTACAAGAACGATGCTATGTTTGAAAATACTGAGTTCAAAGAGCGTTAGCGGTGATTCACTAGGTAGAGCATATACGTCTGAAACCAGACACCTTAGTTAACCTCAGTTGGTCCTGCCTATATTTCTTACAAGGTCTTAACATCCGTACTTACTTGAACGTAAATCACAGAAACTGTTTTCTTTAAATATAATTATTTCAAAACCGTCATCCCACTAGAACTAAAAGAACACTGCAATGTCCGCCTACCAATGCCGGAACTATAGGGAGACAAGAGGAGGCATGTGCACCGGGCGGCTTATCAACGGGGCGGCAAGGCTGGCCCCATCTTGTATGACAAAGTTAGGACAAAAAAGTAATATCCGCCTAGATAAATCTACTTCAATTAATAATGAAAGTATGTTCAATTTTCGGTTGAGAAAAAAGTCATTAATCTTATTTTGTAACATAGATTGTCGTGTGTATTTATTATGTTTACGTGTACACGGTGACAACTCAATTTTCAGGCGAAATAATGAGTTTAATTCCATGACATAATTTTGAAGTGCATATTTTTCGCTGAGCAACAAATTCAGTTTCTAAATTACTAAAACGAAATAAACATTACAGCAGTATTAACTTTTTTTCTACCCAGTATTATACTTGTATTGCCATAACATTTGAAAAAAATAAAAATATGATGGAGGCGGCATGAGCCGTCCTTACCCTTCTCTCCCCTTTTACAAAATGTTCTGGATCCAGAACAGCCACCGACTTAAATGGGGAAAACTGAAGAGATTATATATAGTCAGCACTTAAATATCGGGCACAGTCACCGTATTGAATAATGTAAACGTTCGCTTTTTTTTAAACGTTGATAAGAAAATTGTTATATCTGAAATTATACCTCAAATTCTATTTACTTCGCCCTACAGCATAGGCATTACAATTTAGCTGTTAACATATACTTGTGCCTTGATAAATTGAAATTTTTTTTTTATATTCATAATTTTCCTGACTGATTGCGACCTAGTTATAAGATAACCAAGTAAATCACCATGTTTGTAATGCAGCGCATAGTAAATACAATTAGCGGTATAATCGCAGATTTCGATTTTTCTTCTCAAAATAAAAAAAAAGAGAAAAGTAGTAAAATTCAAAATGTCTACTGAAACAAAAACCTTAAGAGGCATGGAAAGGTAAGATGTCGAGAGAATTACTAGATACTCAATCGTCGATCAAATCTGAACTAGGCTACTCATCACAATTCAATTGAACTTTTTTTGCGAGTAGATATTTTGTTAGTGGACGTCTAGTCATACTACACCATTCAGTAGTATGATTTGCTTTCGAGTTAAAAATTGAAAACCATTTTAGAAAAATAAAGACTTGAAAACACATAATATACAAAAATGGAAAACTTCAATTTTTATAATATATAATATTATAATATTCAAGTCTCTGTAATAAGCTAATTGAAAAAGCACCAGCATTTTGATTTGAAAATAATATTCTATGAGAAAACCTCTACACTCAACGTCTACGTCTTAAGCGCTGGTGAGGGGTGGTATGACGTGGGTATGGAACAGCACCGGAATGAGAGGGGCCGAGGAAACAGAAGATCCCTGAGAAAACCCGCCAAACAGCGGCATCGCCCGGCAAGATTCCCACACGCGAAAACCTGGAGACCTACCCCGTCGTTAATCGAGCCGGGATCGCCTTGGCGGAGTCAAGTGCTTTAGCCACTCTGCCAACGTTGGCCCTTTTGGGAAAGCTGCATTGTGGAAACAGTGGAATATCACGAGTAGTCTAAATTTTATTTGGAATTCTATTTTGCAAGTACATATTTAAACTTAGGCCTACAGGCACATAAAAGTCTTTGTTTGTTTGCGTTCAATAATTATATACTTTAATGTACAATGTTATGAAAATAATCGTTCCTTCCACAGTAGTATTTTCCTCACATACATATATTTATATGTATATGAGGAAGAATCGAACTCTGCCGGACCCACGTAACACCCAATGAAAGAGGAGGGGTGTTATAAGTTTGACGGTTGTGTTTGTCTGTAGTTTCGTAGCTTCGAACGGGTAGACAGAATTTAATGCATTCTTTTTTAATTAAAAGCTAGTTTCATCGGAATAGGTCTTTGCTACACTTAATGAAAATCTGTCTAGCTATTTAAAATATATGATTTTTTTTTCTGAATTGCTGTGGGAATTTCCGGAATATATATTACAATTATATTTTGATTACTCGATGTACCACAGAGACATCTGTATTCATGATGTGCACTATAGCGTGGCTTCGTGTGTTAAGCCGGGTTTTCTCAGATGCTTACAACTATTTAGAGAGGTATTAGACTGACCTCATATCAGTGTTTCAATTACATGAAATATGAATTTTACTATCGTACTATTTTGTATATGTAGCTATTATAAAAGCTGCAAATAAAACTTACATCAAAAACTTAAATAAACTCCGGATACATAAAGCGATCCTTAGAAAGTAAAAAAAAAATCAAATTATTAATGACCATTAAATACGCAGGGTACCAATAATTAAAAAAAAAAAAAAATAGGTAGTTGAAATTTGAAATAAGCGAAATTGACACATAACAGGAAAAAATAAACACCAAATCGACAAAATGACGCATCAATGCAAAAATTGAATTTAAAAGTAATTTAAAATTTTGGTAAACCTTCTACAATCGTTACGTACTCACATATTTTATACTGGAGTTTTTGCAGTTGCTTACCTAGTTTTAATATCGCTAGTTTTAACTGCCAGTTTGGTTACTTTATTGTCCCCCGACGCATTTAAGTGTTAACGACAATATGAAACTATTATTTTTTACTTTTTAAACGATAGTTTTATGTATCGGAGGCTTATTACATTTTTACATTTATATTTTAATTAATGTATTACATGCTGTTAGGTGTAGCGTTTTTGTATTGATTCTATGAATGACTAATTTTTGCGATTAATGGATTTAGTGTTAGATGGTAGTGCCATGTATTATTCGCACACTAGAGTTGCGGTTGAATTGTACGTATCAGTCCAGGTATGTAGAAAAAAGTGAGTACACGGTGCACTGAATATTGCTTTGAACAGTTCTACTAATAAATGATTTGTGATTGTTTGCAGCGATTATAAATGAGTAGGAACACTTAATCGTAGACACCTCCCTATCCAGTGTTCGAAGAATCTAATAACCCCTAGCTTACTTGCTGTTAATGTGGAACACAAAACTATGGTTTTCGCCAGCTTGCCTGTCAACAGCATATGCCTCCACACGAGAACTATTGAGACTTTACTGCTGTCAGACGGTTAGACGTTTGTAAATTAGTCACACTGCACTCCTGACTTGCTGCAATCGGCAACTTTATCACCCGCAAAATATTTATACTTTGACTCCATAGCGAAGATATTTTTGCATGTTGCGTTTAAGTTTCACCCGCACAAATAGTTGCCAGCATGCGTCTCTCACATTTATTTCGACGTATTATCCCATTTTTCTCACGCTTCGCTAATATATTACCTTTTCTGCACAGGAAGGTGTACAGCGTCTTCTTAGAAACCATTTCACTTTCATACATTTCAGCAATAACAAAGGGGTTGAAGGTAAATAATTTACGTAATGGTACAGAAGTAATGATAAGGGAATAAAATAAAACACACCGTGTCAGAAATTTGTAAAAATAAAGTGTTTTGGTTCAGAAAAAAATTATTTATTTTATAGAGTTGTTTTTTTACTTCCATTGGCTCTCGTAAACATTTCGCTCATCAAGTACTGTAACGTAATTGATGGCGCTAGCTGCACTCATTCAGCCGTAGTAATAGATTATCTTAAAGCATTCTGCATGATAAGGTAAGGCATACTTTTACAGAACTTTAGAAAAATCAACCACAAAGCAGCAGGCGTTGTTTTGTCGTAGAAGACACTGTGGCGCGCGAAGGACAAAATAAGACCTTCACTCGTGCCTGCGACATGCTTTCGCGTCTCCGACGCGTTGCTCTCATACTTTATAAATAAAGTTCCCTTGCAGAGCCTTGTGTAGCGGCAGCCGGGGGAGGGAGGGGTGGGGTACCTATCACCACCCTACACATACGCGCACTCCCTGAGAGTAAAATGTGATAAATTCAATTTTATGAAAAACCCTTCTCCCCACCCCTTTCTCCACGACACTCCTCTGCTCAACTCCTTTCTGCACTTTTCCTCTCCGAAACTCCCCCACCCCTCTTTCATTCTCTGCGTCGAGTATTGACTGAAAGAGAGAAATATCGCCATTTCTTGGGCCCCACCTGTCACAGACGAGAGAGACTTGATATAAAAGTGGCGGGGGTGGGTTTGGTTTGGGGGATGAAACGTCTCGTGTTTTTAGCGAACGGCGGTATCGGCGAGGGCTGCCGAAGGAGGAATATTCTTCTTTTTTCGGAGGGGTTGGAGGAAAGGGGTGTAGATCGATGCCTGTGCTCGGGAGTGACAGTCTGTGACAAGGGAGGGTTGGGGGTTGGGAGCTCAAACAGGAGGGGGTTGGAGGTTTGTGTTTTACTTGAAAGTTTTTTTCTGGCCAACTTTTTCGGGGATGAAGGGCGGAACGTGTACTTCTTCTAAACAGGGGAAGGCTCTTCGCAAACACGTTGCCATGTTGCGGCCTTTAAGTTATGCCAGGGAAATTTTGCTCGCTCTAGTTGGATGGTTTCTTCTGGAGAAAAAAATGGTTGCTTCACAAAAATAATATAATAATTCTGATAGTCTTATTTAATAAACGCAATGCAGTAAACGATCATGCAACTGAACATACAATGATACCTAGGAGTAAAGCAAAATTTCCAATAATATCTAATTTTATTAACAAGATTTTCTACCCGTTAATCTTCGCTCGATACGACGGGCAATATTACTACTGTAATTATGCACTATCTTAACGGACTTGAGTAGAGGGTGTTTGTTCGATTCGTATTGAGTTTGTCAATAATTATATTTGTTTGCCGTTCAACATAATCATTAGAACAAGAAGCAAGTCAACAGTCCAATGAGAGTTAATTGCTAAAATTATTATTTTAATTAATTTACTGTTATGTTACTTCTTTCAGGATGATTACAAATGAACGGAGAGGAGTCTAAAATTATGGAATAATAAACCGTTTTAGGGCATATGCCCGCCACAGAATTATTATAACTCTTTAATTCAGTTCACACTTTATACCAAGTTAGTAAGGATTCGCCCCTTTTTTCTGCCCAGCTCCGGTTTGTAAGTGACTCGGAAACATTCTGAGTGCTTATAACAAATTATATTACAGCTATAAACGTTCATCAATTAGCTCACGCGCTTGATATATAGCTTTCCCGTTTATTATTTAACAACGTAATGAATGTTGGAAGTAAAGTGTGTTGTATTTTACATAAATACGACATGTCCAATTCAAGGATATGTACTTATCTTTATAAGTTATTAAGTAACAAAGGTACTTACTTACTTTAGAAAAAAATGTATCATATTAATGATGATCGTAACTTAAAATAACGTGGTAACCTAGGTCTATGCTGAATGCATTATTTGAAAACTTCAGTTTTCAGGAATGAAATATGCAAAAATAAAAATAAAAACACCAACTATATAAACCAGTTTTTGCTAACCGTTTGAGTGGAAATGTCTTTCGATAGAAGTATTTCTGACACCGAAAATTAGTACTGTTATATTTGATCCAGGTGAAAGAAATCATCCTAAACAAATGCGTCACGCAGGCAAATTATTTACTACCTAAAGCTGGCAAAGATTGTTTCTGTGTTGAAACCTTATAATTGTGGAGATTCCAGACGAAATTTAAAAATGCCACCTACCACGCACTCTTAAACCGCTATGATTCTCTACACTTCTTAAGAGTTAATGGACCTGGCTGTAGCGTGGTACGGAAAGTATTTTTTCTTGTGTAACTAACTATTAGCAGTGTTTGCAATCTATTTATCTACGAAAAGAAGACACACTTCAAAATGTGTTCCTATGATTTTAAAAATGTCATCCGATAGTTAAAAAACATGGTTCCGTAAAAATGCCAAAAATGACCTATTTTCAAGTTGCTGCAGCTGAGAAAATACAAACCGTACTCGTAAAACAAAATCAAAGACACGGTGTTTGACGGAAGGTGTTAGGCTATATTCGACTTATCGCCTTCCCCGTTTCCGTTCCTCAAAAGAGAGGAAATAAACAAGGTCCAATAACTCTCTGGGACTCGTGGGAAAAAAGCCTAGATTTTGAAACGAACCCAATAGATTTTGCTACTTCTTTCTATTGCATTTGAAACTAAAAGGTGCCACAACACAAGTAAAAATTCATAATTTAAAAGGTAGAAATTGGGCGGTGGCATGCCCAGGCCGCCAAACTATAGGAATGGTATTAAGGAAGGTTGTTCATTTCAGGTACTCGGGTATTCTTTTCAGCTAATTTTCTCACAGCTAAAATGGCAAAACATATTTTTCGTATATTTGTGGTCCTTTATTAATTGTGCACAAAGTAAACAAAAATGCACACGTACAACAGATAGTTATAAGTTTTACGTCACAAAACGATAGTGCCACTCTCGCACAGGCGAGTTATCAGCGAGAAAACTGCACGTCAGTTCAACTAGAGTGAGTGAGAGATATTGGTCAACTGTTAACATCGAGGTCTTTAGCGATGATGAGGGGTGACATGAGGTGAGTATGGAGCAACGGTGGAGTGAGAGGGCGGGGGAAACGGGAATTCCCCGAGATGACCCGCCGACCAAAGGCATCGTCTCGCACGATTCCCACATGCGAAAATCCGGAGACCAACTCCGCCGGGAATCGAGCCATGATCGCCTTGGTGGGAGGCGAATTGTCTGACCATTCGGCCACCGTAGCTTCCTCCTAGCTGATGAAGAGAGACCCTTCGTCCGCCGGTGAAACGCAACTGCAACACGATCCGTGATAGAGTCGTCTAGCGGTTGCAAACGTATCTGAATCGTATTGACGTCCTTCCGCACACAAGTCGACTGTATTGCAAGGCAAGTTTCAAAACAGTTGCACACAGAACTTGCGCGCAACTGGTTTGAAATTGATTGAGGACCTGTGTCCGTACATTAGCGTGACGGAATAGCGATCAGTTTATTGTTTCTTACATATCTGCTGTTGCTACATTCTTCAAAATGTAATAGTTCAGATGAGGACGGTATGGTTAACTGCTATCAATACAGTAGACGACTAACATAAGTGCAAAGGAAATATTGGCGTTATTCATATACAGAAATATTTATTCGGGATGTCCAGCAACAAACGCAGAATAAGCTTACCACGCGAATCCTGGGCTAAATTCGAGATGAAAATGTAGTGGCAAAATGTTGAACTAAGACACTTCGCATGCAAAATGTGGCAACATACCGCTATAGTTAGTAAATATTGCATTTCACAGATACCTTACTTATCTTACTTCTACGGTTAAAACCCGAGCAGTCAGAATATTGAATGATTCTCCGTTTACTCTACGTAACATGCATAAAATAATACCTGGACGTGGAGCGCAATAGAGGACTTTCTCCGTATAGTGTTGCCACATTGCGTCGTCCTTAAGAGGCC
Source organism: Medauroidea extradentata (assembly GCA_003012365.1). NCBI lineage: Eukaryota > Metazoa > Arthropoda > Insecta > Phasmatodea > Phasmatidae > Medauroidea > Medauroidea extradentata. Next base: position 10,394 of record PNEQ01024970.1, on the reverse strand, counting down.
GTTCCAGTGTTTCAGGCGCATGTACGCAACCCGCATTAACTCCATATAAATCAAGGCTAATATTACCTTCGCTACAGCAATAAGAATATTACACATATCGACATTATCTTTGCACTTTATCAAAGATGCAGTCGTTCTTATTTTCGCTGCGTTCTGCAAATTCTAATTTAACAAACGGTAACATTAAAAACCTAATACAAAAAATAAGTCTTGTAAAATGTACAATCCACCATTCTGTATACTTGACTTCAGCTAACGTAGCGAAAATAAGAACGACTGTGTCTTTCGTAAAAGGCGAAGATAATGTTGATATGTGTAATACTATTATTGCTATAGCGAAGGTGATATTAGCCTTGATATGTAATGGGGTTAATGCGGGTTGCACGAATGCGCGTGAAACACTGGAAATGCCTCTTAATTCAGCCCAAGATTCGCGTGGTGTGCTAATATTGCATTTGTTTCTGGACATCCGGTATAGCGAAGATTGTAATTTGCAGCAACATCTTGCCATGCTTTCTCGATTACATCTTCCCTTGAGTAACCTGGGAGGTTATACTTATGCAACATTTCGTGTTTTTCCACTTCTTCAACAAATGCAATATTCTCTTCTTGATCATTCATGCAAACAGGATGGCTCGTGACTAGTTGCCAACTGACATCAAATCGGTAACGTATCAGATGACCGGTCTGCGGTATCAGACTACTGTACATGTGCACGGTCGTCACACGTTTTCACGATCAACTGGCCTGCGACTCGCGTTGCAAACACAGTCGACCCGTGCACGGACGGGCAAAGATTTATGTCTTGTCCACCGGATGCAACTGCTACGCGATCAAAACACAATCATCGCAGAGTGGTCGCAGCGCGACTGGACATGCCCGTTACATTAAAAATCTCGAACGACTTCTTTGACAACGTTTGTGATCCAAAACCAGGTTCTATCATGGAATTCATGGGATCACCTGGAAAGCATCCACGCTTGTACATGGAATGCCTGAATACTGCAACAAGCGCCCATTGGAAAATGCTTGGATAGATGTGGAAAAAGAAGTAGACGCTGTACGTGTTCTGTTAAAAATTACCAACATACACTCATGATGTATTAAAACAGAATAATTACTGTGGCAATATAACAAAATACGATCATATTCAGCTCATAATATTTCACTTAAAATTAAATATACAAGTAGGCTACATGAAATAATAATCGAAACCACATATCCCTAACAAGTAAATGTAACTATTTATACAACATCATAACATAACTCATACATTGTTTCGTACATCGGTAGTATTTTATAATATTTGTTAATTATGCTATGTCCACTGCAATGCATTTGATTTCAACTGTTGATCTTCTATTTCATGTACTCTTGCTGCTACAAGGGAATCAATTTGGCTTGTAAAGTGAGTTTTTGCACAAGGGAATCAATCTTGTAAAGAGAGTGGTATTGACAAGGGAATCAGCTTGGCTTATGAAGTGAGCGAATTTTTGCACTGCGGAATCAGTTTGGTTTATAATGTGTGCAGGTTTCTGCAGAAGAGAATCAGTTTTGTAAAGTATGTGGATTTTAGTACAAGGGAATCAGTTTGTCTTGTAAAGTGGACGGGTTTCACTAGGGAATCGCTTGACTTATATAAAAGTAAACAGGTTTTTGCACAAGGGGAATCAGTTTTGCTGGAGAAGTGGGCGATTTTATGCACAAAGGAATCAAAATTGTAAAGTGTGCAGGTTTTTGCATGAGGAAATCAGTGAGCGGGTTTCACAAGAGTATCAGCTTGGTTTATAAAGTGGGCAGAATTTTGCACAACAAAATCAGTATTGTAAAGTAACCGGGTTTTTGTATAAGTGAATAAGTCTTGCAAAGTGACCCCGAGTTTTTTGCACAGAGGAATCAGTGTTGTAAAGTGGGCAGGTTTTCGTAAAAGTGAATCAGATGGACTTGTAAAGTGAGCCGGTTTCACAAGGGAATCAGATTGGCCTGTACATTGAGCGGGTTTTTACACAAGGTGGAACCAGTTTGACTTGTAAAGTGAGCAAGTTACGAAACAAGGGAACCTAGCTTGTAAAGTGAGCGGTTTTTGCAAAGGAATCAGTCTGACTTAGAAAGTGGACGGGTTTTTTCAAAGAGGAAACAAACAGTCTTGTACACTAAGCTTGTTTACACAAGGGAATCAGTCTTGTAAAGTACGCGGGTTTTTGGACAAGGGAATGAGTCGTGTAAAGTGGGCGGGCTTTTCTACAAAGGAATCAGTCTGTAAAGTGACTGGTTTTTTGTACAAGGAAATCATCTTGTAAAGTGAGCAAGGTTTTGCACAAGGGAATCAGTCTTGTAAAGTGGAGCGGGTTTTTGCACGAGGGAATAAGTCTTGTAAAGTTAGCGGGTATTTGTAAAATAGAATCAGTCTTGTAAATTGGGTGGGTTTTTGCAAAGAGGAAGCAGTCTTGTGAATTGACCGGGTTTTTGCACAGAGGAATCTGTAGTATAGTTACCGGGTTTTTGCATAAGAGAATCAGCCTTGTAAAGTGACCGTGTTTTTGTACAAAAGAATCATCTTGTAAAGTGAGCAAAGTTCTGCACAAGTAAAGTAAGCGGGTTGTTTTTCACAAGGGAATCAGTTTGGTTTGTATAGCGGCCGGATTTTTGTACAAGGGAATCAGTCTTGTACAGTGACCCGATTTTTGTACTAGAGAATCAGTCTTGTAAAGTCACCAGGTTTTTGCTCAATCAGTTTTGTTAATAAAGTGGACAGGTTTCACAAAGATAATCATGTTGTCCTAATAAAGTGAGCGGGGCTAGGCATGTTGCGATAAGGATACCTCATAAATTACGTCACAGTGGAATTATGGCGAGAGCTTAAACGCGAGTATTCAATGGTTCCTGGCGTTGATATGAGATGAGAATAGAACAGCGGTGGAATAGAAGAAATGGTAAATAGGAATAGAAAGAAGAAAAGTAAGTTGTATTTTCGTCTCATCAACAGTAGAGTCAATAGAGACGTTGGCACACAACTTGGTACAATGACAGGAGCTGGGAGAGGAGTCGGCCATGGCCTTTGTTAAGGAACCATCACAACATTCGCCTGGAGCGATTTCGGGAAACCACGGAAAACCGAAATCTGGATGGCCGGAGCCGGCGATCAGACTCGGATCCTCTCGAATGAGAGCCCAACGTGTTACCGTTGCGTCACCTCGCTCGGCATAGAAATACAACGAGAAAACTCGCCAACCATCTGCCACGTCCATCGCGTCTCATGCAAACATTTGGAACGATATTGTCTCTTTGTTATGTAAGTGGTTTGACCTGCACTAGGCCTGCGCCACCGTTGATGAAATAAGGTTTGAATTAACATTCATAGAGTCGTCGAAACGCCTTTGAATACTCAGTTAACAACATGTTTTACTATTTTTTTTAATTTTCTTATTTTAAAAGAGGCTAAGAAAAGCACACCCTTGCGATATCCACAATACAGTGTCCTTAAAGTCAAAATTTTATAAAAATGGGAGGCTACGTTCGAGTGTGTACAAAATACTTAACAAAGTGTACTTATTTTCACGTTGTCTATTATCATACACTCAGCATACTTAAGAAGTTTCAGAAATACTTAATGTGTAAGTGAATACTGGCGATTTAATGTATTCAAGTATCGTAAAATGAAGTTTCGTTGCACCACCCTACTCAAACAGTTTTCTAGGTAACAGACCTAAGAAAGATTATTCAGAGTTTTGTACGGACGTTTCTACTTAGATCACATTTAATTGTTTATTTCTAGACGGGGTAGAATGAAGTATGTGCCGAAACCTGACTTAACTGTAGTTCAGTTAAAGTTCAGTCGTCTCGTCTTGTTGATCTTTGTTGTTCGGGAAATTATTATTTTTTTACTTCAGAACACTGCAAAAACTGACAAGATGTTTTACAACCAAACAAAATCAACTTAAACTGTAAAAATGAAAGCAAAGAAATGTGAAACGATACACTGCAGCCAGGAGGTTATACGATTCTTTAAGATGTAATTTTCATTAAACATGTCCGGGATAGTAATGACTTTAATGATTTAGCTTGTTTGGATTAGTTATGATTTAAACGTTAAAGGTTTCAAAAATGCGTAAAAAAACTTCTAATTTAGATTTAAAGGCCATTTTCGATATTATCTGTATTTACTTAGATGGCGTGGGAATGCGTGGGTGCATGGAAATACTGTCTGGTATGCTCATTTCTCGTGCGGTGTTTTTTTTTTTGCGTTCACCCCATATTTTATTTTATTCCCTCCCCCCACCCCAACACCTTCCCCAACTCTTTCGTCGAGGTGGCGAGGTGGGACGGGTCGCAGTCGAATGATTACAAGGCAGGACACAAAAAAGAATACTCTATCGTTCGCCGCCTACAGGGTTGCGATGGAGGACGGGCCAAGTAGGGGCGGGGGTTTAAATAAGGTCCCAGTCACGTGAAAACCCACAGCGACGTCCTGATTGGCTGTATGGAGAAGTGCCTTTCGCGTGCAGCCCCTGCGCGATCACGCAACCATGCGGTACACCTCCCCTACCTAGTCATACCAACTTCCTACCAGGCAAACTTCACTCTCTGCGTGTAAGAGACTCAAAACATGCTTTATGCCAGTACTGGCGTGTTTCCCCTTCCCGCCCAAATCATTCCTCTCACAGCCCCATTTGACGGCCGTCACAAAACTTTCGTCTCGACAGTCGGTTCAGATAATTACAAAGTTGAAACGTGACTTGAAAGTAGGCCTTACACTGTAATTGAACTGCACGCAAAAGTAATTCCGCTGAATTTTCCATTCTCATTTATGTATGGATTGAACTCAACACATTTGTATGCGCTACAAAATGTTCTTTGTTAAGAAATTCTACATTAGAAATCTAAATTTCCTTTCTACTAACAATCGTACCAATGGTTCAAAAACATCTAACAAAAAGATTCAAGATATTATGTAACGATTTTGCGTAGTACAGCTACGTCATTATCGCAGGAAATACTTTATTGGCATTACTTGATAATTTGTATAACGTAATAACCTAACTGCAAATATAAGTAGATGTTCTTTATAACGACAATTCGTAATTCGTCAAATTCGAAAACGTCCTTTAAATCTAAATTAGAAGTTTTTTTACATGTTTAATTCGTCATTTACACTTAAGTAATAGTCATAGTAAAGTGGGTATATTCTGTGCGCTTTGGGGCACTAAAGATTAAATTTTAGGATGTTTTTTAAGAAGTTGTTTTAATGCAATAAAAGGCCTCTTGAACATCTAATACAGTATATTATATAAATATTGTTTCTCCTTCATGCTTTACACGCCTCTACTGAATAAGGTTCATGTCTTTAACGCAATTGTTAAAAAATATAAATTACCGGAAACGGTATAAAGTTTTTGTTTTGCTGTATTTGTTATAACTATTTAATTTTTGGGGGAGGGGTGGGGGTAAGATGTTCAAGCAAATGTGATGTTTGGTTCAGAAAACTAAGATTACTGTGATAAAAATTCCTCTGATAGGATTGTAGTCTATTGAAAAAGTATGTCGCAATATCTTAATACGTCAAGCTATCTTCAAAATTAAACTATAGAATCGACATACAGACTCTATAGTAATACTGATCATAAAGCAATCCAAAATGTATTACTTGTAAAATGTTACAAGTGATAACTGTCACACAAAAGAGAGTCAATATTTGTATTCCACTGATAAAATAATCAACTCACTAACTTTAAATAATCTGAATCTTTTCCTTTGAAATATAGGCAATACAGAAGAAATATTTTTGTGCGTGTGGCTTAACCTTATTTCCTGTTTAAGACGACTTCCCTTTCTTTGAAATTGGAGAAACTTTGCAAATGTACAGCGGTGTTCGATAACTAAGTAAAAACTAAAAAAAAACAAGACATTGATATAATTATAATATTCACACTTAATTTTATAGGCTACTTACTTACTGCTATTCTGTTGTAGATTGAATGGTCTGTAAGTGGAAAATTTTCCACATGTGACACTGAATGGATGTACTTCTATCAGAAAAATTTGATAAGATTAACCAAATACATTTCATTATACTTTAAAATCTCTCTCTCTCTCTGTCTCACACACACACACACGCACATACATATATGTATATTTTTAATTTTACTTACTGTCTTACTGAAAGGCAAGCATACTATGTTTTAAATAAAACGTATTTTTAAAATATAGATATCTACAACAAGCTTATCAACTGTTTAAAAATTGGGTTTAATTACCCATATATATAGCTGTCCCTTTGCGGCTTAGCCCGCATGTACTATAGAAAAGAGTAACTAACTTTTAATTACGTATTAATTGATAGTGTTACTATATTATCTGTATACCTTTAAAACAACAAGTACAAACAGCTTTATCCAGTCCACTTCGCTGAGCGTACTTTAATTGCAGAATATATTGGTTTTTAATTCATCTTTATCTTAATACTAGCCGACCGGCTTCGGTGTTGCTCACGTGAAATTATGTAATGTAAATAGTAACTCTGGATAAAATATGTGATGAAGGCAATTAACAGTTAGCGTACTCATTAACAGTGAAATATAAATTGTCTTAGCTCAGTGTAAAGAGCGCGCGCAATATGCTCATATGATGTCATAGTAATTCCCATCGCAAAGTCTTGCACAGGATACGAACCTGTAACCCCACCCCTTCCACACCACAAACTTTATACAATACCTGAGTGAATGTTAAAGGCACGCCGTGATAATTCTTTCGTATGTACAGTTCAAAGAGGTTTTATTTTTGAGTAGGTTGGCAAAAAGAAATAACTGTTGAATTATTTCTCCGTGATCATTCTCTTTTTTTCGGGGGACTGTAACATTTTACAGCTTTTCACCTACTTGATTTTCGATTTTCATAAAAACCTGAATTTGGTTTGTAGATATTTACAGAAGCTTAATTCTTATCAAAAAAATCATCTCGATATCTCAACGGGTATTAGCGGTACATATGATTATTTGAAATCACATTTTATTATTTTAACAGCTTTCAACTACAAATTTCGAAAAACCCTTAAATTACTTTTTTTAATATTTACGTAAGATTTATTTTAAAGCAAAAACCATTTCAATATTTCCACTGGTCTAGGAGATAAGTGGGATTAATATTAAAAACACGTTTTATTTTTTTAAGAGCTTTCAAGGACGAATTTAGAAAAATTATAAAAATACTTTTTAGATATTTACTTAAGCATCATTAAAATAATCACCTCACTATCTGAAATGGTACAGGAGAAATCACGGATTAATGAAAAACACATTTTACGGCTTTTCACCCTCTTAATTTTCGAATTTCGCAAAATGGAAAAAATTGCGAATATGCATTTCTTTGGCCAATATTATTAAGTTAAAAAATGTATGATAGCATTCCGGGTTAATGAGACATCAAGGATTTTTTAAAACACATTTCACCCCTTTTCACTCCCTTAGTTATCGAATTTCGAACAATCCTTTCTTAGTGGGTGCCTACGGGGCAAGTGGAAGATTCCCTCAAAATTTTATGGTTCTAGGTCCAGCGGTTTGGGCTGTGCGTTGACGAGTGAGTGAGTGAGTATGAAATTAGCCTGCCATTTTATTTACGTACTTTTTTTTAAAATTTCGTGAAATTCGACCGGTCGACTGCTGGCCCTTGCCTTTTTCTTCACATTTTAATAGTGCCGGATGATACCGCTGGTCGGAGGGTTTTCTCAGGAATCTCCCGTTTCCCCCCGCCCGTTCATTCCGGTGCTGTTCCACACACCATGTAATCCTTCACCAGCGCTAAGGACCTAGGTGTTAAGCGCTGACCAAAATCTATCCTTCTTCGTTTTTTATTTTGTCCCATTGCCAGAGAATTGGCGCTGTTCCGGGCAAATAAAAACAGTGATACTGAAATATAACACAGTAAACTAAATATATAAAAAAATCTACCAATTTTAATTCAAACAGTTTGCACTATCAAAATAAAAAAGATGAATATTTGGCGTATTTGATACTTTTCAAAAATGTACCCCTGATATGTTTGGTGAAATTCGCTGTAGAGCTTTAAATTTTCCAGGGGTTTACATACCATACAAACACATACACATATAGAAGAGAATGTAATTTGATAAGTCTATATTTCCTTGGTAAGTCCAAAACCGAGGGTGATAGTTATTATTAATTATTTTCGAATACTTTATTCGTTCGAGTTGTACATTCGGAAATTTTTTTACATTTTCATGAGGTGTTATATTGGGTGTACTTTGTGAGTTAATTTCGGGAGAGGGTGGGGGAGGGGGTAGCTAAAGGACAGCAATTCGCTCCACCCCTGCGTTTGTGTATTAATTTTTTAAATAATTTTTTTTGAATTAATTATGTTTTTGTGTACTTAGTTCGCCGAATCATTTTGGGTTGTCAGCTCAGTTATATATATATATATATATATATATATATATATATATATTTATATATACATTTATTTATATATATATATATATTTATTTATCTCATACCACTTACGTCGATGTTTGCGCTCAGAGTTCACTCTGAGAGAACTTTTTACAACCAAAATAGATACGACCTCAAATAGCATTGCTGACATTTTACGTTTCGATCACAGAGTTCTTCAGCTATGGATTTTTTTGGACGAGAGTATTAACTTAGGAAGTGTGACAAACATTCCCCTCCAAATCTAGTCCTTACGTCAATAATCATTCAGTAGTTCTTCTACCACCATCTCATTAGGCCGACTACACAATCCTCGGGCTGGTCGGAGACAACAAATATGTCTCTATTGTAGATCAGCCGGCTTAAGTTATCATCAGTCTTCATTTATTCATGTTAAGCCTACGAGAACAATGTGAGAAGTATTTGTTTTCATTATGATTTACGTAACTTACAGTTCGTATGCAAAGAAATAATTATCCTGTCCCAAGTGAAATTTTGTAGTAAATTGGAGGCAAATATTGCCTGAATAGTGTATTTATTGCCACCAATAAGTTTACAATCGCTAAAACATTTAAAATTGATTTTTAACGTAAAACTAGTAGTAAATTGTTGGTTAGTAAAATATAATTTTAAAGCAATTGTTTTAATTAACGAACTTTTAATAGACAAATAGAATCGTATTTGATTTCGACGAAAACCTGCGTGTCATGAATATAAAAGTCAATAAATTATTTGTTATTATTTTATAAGTAGCAAAGTGTCATTGGCATGTAGTCTACGCTCTAAGTGCAACGTATTATTCGCAGTCTACAAATGGTTGCAGATAATTGTAAACGCGTTGCTTCTACCACTTTACATTCTTCACAAACTGCGGGTTGCATGTTTCAACCGCTGCAGAATAATCAATGACATTAGTCTTGTAAAGAAAAAAGTATTGTGAAACTTCTTATTTCACTGTAATAAAGGATGAGACAAAATAGATAAAACCAACCAATATCTCTTTTACTAGAGCTACTGGCCATAAATGGAAACCATACGCCTGTAGAAGTCAAAATAAATATTTTTTAACAGAATTCATACAATAGGAAAAATAATGACTTCTACAGATAAGTCAGGCAACTAAATAATAAAATAAGCAGAAATTATGATAGTGTATGGAATTTCAAAATGATGTGCTTCTACCGTGACCAAGGTGATTAACTCGGGTACGAACCTGACCATCAATTAACTTAGAAACCCGGATTCTACGTAATTTTCTGTGTTATAGATGTTTCCATGTTCCTGTTTGTTCCCGGAACAACTTATAAACTTCTTTAAACTCTTTGCTAGCTCAGGTTTAGAAATCTAAGGTCAATCTTAGGTTTTGTTCATTTTGAAGTGAATTACGCCTGTTGAGATATAAGAAGAATTTTAGAGCTGTTCTGCCTAATCAAGTATTTTTCTGGGAATTTATCGAAAATTTTCTAGATTATTTCCCAACTCTTGACGAAGAACTAAACTTGGCACGACGGCGTAGTTTGGGTGGGTCTTACCGAGGATGTCTTGTAATAGGTCGGGACAGTTGCCTCTAGATCATCCCTCGATACTTATTCGACCACATCCTTCTCGTCCTTGGGTGGTGACCACGTACTCTTGGTGCTTGTAAAACCACTGAGAGAAAGAATTGTTTCATTATACTAAATATATTTGTTTGGGTGATGTTTGCTTCAGCTAAACAATATTTTGTTGGCAAGACCAAGCTTGGAGTCCTCCATACAAAATTAATTATTTCCCTCGACCAAATTATTCATTTAAACGCAATTTGTTTGTGCCGAACGTATATTTGGTTACTACAGGACGTCGAATAAATATTTTGTGTAAACAAACAACTCGTTACAACTTGTCAACAAAATAATATTGTTAGTTATAAGTGAAGTGCTTTGAACCAACAATTTTTTTCCGATGGACTAAATG
>PNEQ01024969.1:55914-67389 GCA_003012365.1 Medauroidea extradentata | reverse complement strand
TTAAATAAATGGCCTAGCCGTAACATAAATTCTACCAAGCCCTAACAAATCATAGCAAGAATAACGTATTACAAGAATTGGAAGAAGACATTTATTACTAGAGGTAAAATAATACTACCCTACACTACTTATATACACCTTACAGAAAAAAAATACTCTAAGACCTACACGAGTGGAACATATTCAATGCCTTACGAGAATGCAACTTACTAGAAGAATTCCTAGCAGTGTACTATGATACAAGACAGACATAAAATGGGAAATAAGTGTTAGGTTAAAGGAAGAACAGAAACAAGGCTAGACACGTAACTTGTTAGAAGGATAGGTCAGGTCAAGTTAAGTTAGGTTAGGTGCGGTAGCGCTCTTAATGGTGATACTTGAAAACAGAGACGGACTAAACCAGTAGTACATACAACATCAACGCTATCTAGTAGACAACACTAGAACCAATACGACTGGTATAGCTACTAGCTCTTCTGGTGGAAAGACTCAGCACCAATCACCTTACAGTAATCACCACCATCTAGAAGACGATCAGTAACTACTGGCAGCCCTATCTTGAGGGCAACTATATAAATAATTAAAAAAAGAAAACAAGATGGATGGTGGAGCCAATGAGGGTAATAGGTATCAAGACAACGGACATTAACGAAGATGGTGGGTAGACCGTACACAAATAATTACGAGACACATGCTGAACAGATCCGGGATCCGGCTCCAAGGCTCCTGCAATAGAACCGCCATTACTACACTACTACCATCATCTCTAATTATTATTACGGACCCCTGATTTTCGCGAAAAGAATTTTGCCCAATTTTGTTTCAGTGTTTTACGTACACGTTTGTCGTTCATCTTTATGGTTAGCGATTGGATGATTCGACTCGCACAAGTCTTGTAGTTCTACCGACGAATCACCGACGTGTTGTTCTGTAGTCACTTTAATGAAATTAGCTCAGTCAAATTAAATATTATTTACAAAGTTATGCTGCCAGTAACCTCGAAGCCGTACAGCAGATATGGACACAAGGCACTAAAACAAACTGGGGCAAAATTTTTTTCGCGAAAATCAGGGGTCCCTAATTATTATGTGTATTTATGCCAACACGCCGATAGATGGCACTGCAGCACATCAACTTGTATACGTTCAACCGATCACCATGGAAATTGGTATACATTGATCTATGAATCCATTCGTACTTGAGTTCACTAAATTATTTTGAATACGTTTGTTGGTAAACAATCGCGAGAACAAAACAAAAAAAATATCGAATATGAAACGGATTACATTTGTCGAGTAGTTATGTAATTATTGTTTTCAATAGATTATTGAGGTAAAGAGAATAAAAATAAAGTTAAAACATTTTAAAAAGTAATTTTTCAACGGGAGAATTCGTTTTCGGGTGACATGCCCGCTTTCGTCGGCAGTCAAGAGGTGACACCTTACGCGCACACGTAAGAGTGTTCACGTGACAAAAATTCATCATTTTTAATTTGCACGATATAGTGTTTGTTTTATACTCGTTACTTGTGACTATATCTTCCACTTGTTAAATTGTTAGCTCTCAAAGTTTTCCCATTGCGGCATGTCAAAGTAAGAATTTGAAGTTACGGGAACAGAGGAATAACAAAAACCAAGTGACTTCCTCAAATGAAATAATTTACACAGAAATTATGTATTACGAGGCGTATGCTTTAATATTTAAAAACAAAGTCTTTTTGTTGTTTTATTTTTAATTTCAGTAAATTAAGTAAATTGTCATCATTTTATGATTGTCATCATTTTATGATTTTAAATAAAAGTACGAAAGAATTTCATTGTGAGTTTTTGAGCCTTATAAGAATATGGCCCATAATATCATCTTTCAGTGTAAATTATTTCATTCCAGTAAGTCTCTTGCTTTTTATTCCTGTGTTCTTAAACCTTTTCAAATTCTGACTTCGACATGCCGTTGTGTGAAAACTATGAAAGCTAAAAAATATTTACAAGTTGGAAATGTAGTCATAAATAATGCCTATAAAACGAACTCTGCATCGTGAAATATAAAATTATGCATTTTTGCCACTTCAGTGTTCTTAACTGCCAGTTACCAGACAGCAGCCTCACCACCTTCATGTCTACAGATTAAATTGCACAGCATACGTAAAGACTGTCACATATATTGTTACCAGGTTAAAATATTGCCACGGAACAACTGGGAACTTAAATGGCTTGTGATCACATTTCGTTGCATCAGAATACCGGGTTTTGCAATTAAAATAATTCATATATACATATATACATATATATATATATATATATATATATATATATATATAGCCACAAAAAAAATGTGGATTTCTGATAACCGAACAATTGGTCATGAAGCAGCAGTCAACACAAAATAGGACACTTGTTACATCCTACATGGAAATGGCGAACCAAACATAGATTGTAGGTCTAACTCATTTCGATGACACGAAAACCAATCATTTATAATAGTGAGATTGTAATGTTCCGGTTGCAGTAATTAATTTAGTAGCTGTTATGTGACGTCCAGCATAGTTACAGTTTTCTTTGGCAGATTACAGAGACAGGATAGTGTGTTTAACGTTTCGTCGACAGCGAGATTATTACAGAAGAAATCTACGGCTCAGACAAACAGGAAACGGATAACGTATTAGGCAAATACCTGTATAATGTAACCGTTCCATCATTCACCTGGAGCAATTTTGGAATACCGTCGAAAACAGAATTCAGGATGACAGAAACATTATAATCGCACTTGACTCCTCGTGAAGGAGACTTTAGAGATTTACGACTCAGTGATTGTAATACAGATAATGTACGCAGTACGTTGTGTGATTTAACACGCCTCAATTATTCAAAATATTTTATATTTTCCCTTACTTTTGAATATAAGCTTTACCGTTGGACAGAATTTCGTATCCGAGAATTGTAAATAAAATATTTCGTTGAATTGGCAGTTTGTAGTCAAATTGCTATAAGAACATACATACATGGATAATCAATGACAACTGGAGTATTGGATTCAACTGTAACATAGTTTAATTTTACCAAAAATTTTAATACAGAATACTATCAGTTCGTAATGAAAATTGAATTTTTTAGAATACGAATTTAAATTTCTTCGTCATATTATTTTCCTCTTCAAATAAATATTTAATATAATTTAAATGTGACATTATCATGTTAAATTACCGTATGACCTCATTGACGTAAGGTCTTCTTATAAAATACTTTATATTTCGATTTCTATGTCCAATTATTGTTGACAACTTTAATGAGCACAACGTTTTGGTTAGTAGTAACACAAAGTTTTTAAAGAATTAATAATTTACTGTTTAAGATTTCCGTTCACAAATATTTAAGTGTTTACTTTTTCCGCAAACAACAGTTATATCGCACTGTCCAAGACATACAGCCATAATCCTAAAAATTATGAAAATGTGCTATGGCCATTACTGGATAAACAATGTTACACTCTTTAAAATGCAATAATATGACAAATTTTCCTCGTATTTTTATAGGTTAGTATAAAGGAATTGGTATCCCCAGTTAAACTTTCCCTTACTGTGAAATAATATAGCAAGTGGCTCTGATCGTGTTTAAGGTAACTCTTTTGAAAATGTATCATCATGTATTTTTTGATTTAGGCCTTCTACGATATATAAATTTATCGACAGCTGAAACTTTGAAAATATGTCCAAACTTTATACACTATACAAATAAGTACTTGTGATTTGTAGTTGTATTAATTTGCCAGAGGAATTTCGGACACCGTAATTTTTATCAATGTGTATTCCTATCTGTAACGTGCATATAAGGCCTATGATATTTCCGTGTGTTCTTCTCGTGTTTGGAGCTCGATGGCCAACTAGTCTCATCTGCGTCGCTCCAGCATCACTAGGAACGCAAACTCGTGGCGAGGAAAATCCCAGAAGAGAGGACAAGGACCACCTCAAGTCTCTTTGATCACGAGTGTAGCAGTGCGGCGTGCGTGGCACAGGCCTCCCTTGTATACTTTCCTCCGTCCCCTCTCTGCGCCAGACAAACCTCTTCTCTCGCCGCAGAAGCCACACGAACATCGCAACCCAAACCAACCAGGTACTCGTACGCGAACCCTCAGCCGAGAAGGGCAATGCAAACCTTGAAATGGTCCATCCAGAGACTCCCTCCGTTCTCTATTTTGCCGTTCTCATCTCGCCAAACTCAAGAAAAAAATCGAAGCAAACATTCCGTCTTTTGTAGCGAGAAGTATAACACAGAAATTTTATACCAAACCTGTCATGAACCTAAAACAAATTTGGAACAAGCCGAAAATTTGTACAGAGCATCAAATAGGTGTTCTTAATATGTCCGGAAAACACGCAAAAAATTCCGAGTTTTCTTTAGCTGTTTTAGAGGAAAAAGGGGCTAAGTGTGATTAAGTATCTGTAGTCTAAAATTGTACATTGAATAAATTTAATCAAACTAAATAAATTCATAACGTCCTGAAATACAGTATAAAATATAAAATAATTATGAAAAAAGCCCCATCAGCTGTCAGAGTCAAAATGGTCGTGACGTTTTACCCTTGACATTTACATATATGGCCAGAATAAACGTAAACTAAGCGGAAATTTTGCACAAAGGTTCTAATAAGCGTGCTTAATAAGTCCTTAAAATCAACAAAATTCCAATGTGTGATTAAGGTGTTTCTAGCCCAAAGGATCTAAGTGATATTTACCCTAGACTTATAAATATTTGGTCACAATAAATTTAAAACAAGCTGAAATTTTGCAAATGGCATCTAATAAAAGTGTCATTTGTATATCCGGAAAGCCCCTAAAAATCCTACGCTGTTTCAAAGCCAAAAGTGTCTACGTGTCATTTTACCCTGGGCTTTAAATACAATAGCCAGTAGAAATATGACACGTATGAAATTTTTTACAGAGCATCCAATAATAGTTTTTAATAAGTCCTGATACTTCTCTATAAATCCCACCTGCGTTTCAATTTATTCAGAGCCAAAAGCATCTGAGTGACATTTTACCCTCGGTAATTAAATAAAATGACATGAAATGTATGAAGTTTTACATGGAGTATCTAATAAGTTTTCTTTAAAAAGTCCTGAAAATCCTCATAATGCTTCAGCTGATTCAGAACCAAAAGTGTTTAAGTGACATTTTACCCCGGTGTTAAAAATATGTGGTTAGCACCGTAGGCTCTTCTAAGTAGACCGAAATGATTTACAGAACATCTGATGATTATTTTTCCACGTAAGTACTGAAAAGATCCCAACGTTTCTGTACATGCTCCTGGTTAAGTGTCATAAATAAAATTCTGTTCAACATTTTCACATCTGTAACTCAAAATAAGTGTTAATTAGTACTGAATAGCCAGTTAACAAGCATGTCCATGCTGTATCGGGATGTGACATAACGTCTGCCTTCTTTAAAAAAAACGGAGGAAGAAAATCAAGAAAAAGACTCAGAAGCGATGCTAATCTTCGTGCAATCGCTAAAGTATTCAACGACAATTCGGCAACATACAAGAGTATCTGTAAAGCAGAGGAGAAGTGTAAGGTAGATCTGAACGACTGACTCTGCACGACTGTTACTGAAGATTTAGATGAGCTTAGATATCTTATTTTAAACAATACCATTGCTCGCCAGTCACTATCTGCTAACCTTGAACTGTTTTCGTTGTCACCAACTAAGGATGCAGCACAATTTCCGTGTGTACCTATAAGTGCGGCAGTGTCTTGGCAACAATACTCTGTCACCTACTGATTGGGGCTGGCGAAGCAATGTCAACTCCTCAGGACCAGATTTCTCTCGTCGCCTCCCAGCTCTCGACAATTTGCTACAATTCACTATGTGTGGTAAGCTGTCGCTGTAAGAATGGTTGCTCTCATCACTGCAAGTACAGGAAAACAGGTATACATTTCTCTACTATGTGTCGCCGTGTTGTGGCCTTCCTTGTACCAAGTGGGATTGTCCAATCGGTACAGAAGAAGTTACTGCTGTGGAGTAATCTTTATTTTAGTAGAGATTTTGTGAAATTGCTATATTAGTAAGTTCTTACTACAAATGTCAATAATTTTAAAGTATACAAGTATACTACCCTAAAGTCACTGAAACAATTTATTTGACAGTAATGCTCTACAGATTTAAATTTTCTAATCCTGTTTACTTGTGGGGTGTCATTGTAATCTTTAATATCGAATTGTATTACATGTATTCGTAGATTTTATCGGATTAATTTATACTCGACAAAAATAGCTCGTTAATCTGCTGTTCAGTGCTAGTTAACGTTATTTTAGGTTACAGACGTCAAAGTATTGAGCAGTTTTAAGTAGGTTATGTAATTTAGTCCAGTTTACACTTGAAATACCTGGAGCACCTACAGGATTGTTGGGAACTTTTCATAATGTAGGCAGAACAATGATCATCATATCCTATCTACAATATTTAGGCTTGTACCTAATTGATTGCAGAGTGAAGTGGTGCAACGGTAACACGTTAGACTCGCATTCGGGAGGATCCGGGTTCGATCTCCTGTTCCGGTCATCCTGATTTGTTTCCCATAATTTACCGAAATAGCTGTAGGTGAATGTAGGGAAACTTCCTTAAGGCCATTGTCTTTCATTTATTTCAAACAATTGCAAATAACTCGGGTATTATTTAAGGAAATGCTTTGGAAAAATTTTAGACTGTGTTCAGTCATACGATACACAGTTTTGACAAAACGTTTTTTTAAATAATGTACAGTTTGCAAGCCAAAATTATTTTGCTTCATTATGGCTTATTTTGACAACAAAATATGTGATGTTTTAGGGGCAAAAATCTATAAAAATCCGTTTGATGTATTGCAACAGAAAAATTCAGATGCAAACGATGATATATATATATATATATATATATATATATATATATATATATATATATATATATATAAAGAACTTATTCGGTTCAATTATTAGACGCGTTAAACAAAATTTTATCATGTTCCGTATTTATTCTTGTTGTGCATGATAAAGCCTACGGAAAAATATCTCATAGAGAAACTTTTGACTTTGAAACACCGGTAGCAAACATGGGATTTTTGGGACTTTTCAATACCTATAACACCTATTACATGCTAAGCAGGCTGCAGTGAGACCGAGGACGCCTTGTTTTCAGTTTGCAATATGGCGGCTTCTGTTTTGAATTTCGACCAGCAGATTGTGTTTACGGTGGTGAAATTCTGAATGCTATTGCCATTAGCAGATTACGTCACACTTATTCTATTACGGAAACTTTTATCTGTAGCCATTATTAACTTCAGACAATAAACGCGAAAATTATTTGTCTTTCAAGTTACGGTGTTAATAGCACAGTGAATGTCACGACACATTTCGTACGTTCATGGCATATTCAAACAACCTGAATATTAGCAGGCCCGAATAAATTAATTTTTGTAAATAAGCTTAGCCTCAGAATGTAGCTATTAAGACCATATTTACTATAAATGAAACAATTTTTTTTTCTCGAAATAATGTGTGAGATATTTTTTAAAGACTTGTACAAAACGTTATGTCTTCAAAAACATTAATCATTGATGATGACACTCTAACAAAGAATTTAAATAGTTAAAAATTAGATTATAACACCTATGTTTGATTGATTCCTATCTAAATATACACAAATACATATATGTGTGTGTGCGCGCGCGCACACGCATACATAAAACACCATTATGCGTGTCACAGAAGCCGAACCAGAGCTAGGCATCTCCACTGCAGCCATTGCTTACGTGACTGCCTGCCACGTTTATGCATGACGCAATGCGTATTTTATACCTTTGGTCATCAGGCAACACCACAGGCTGTTGTCCCTAAACGGGTATTATATAAGATGGCGATATGTGAACTCGTAGAGTTTTTTAGCCTGACTCGATGGTGGTGTGGTTCGATGGAGCGCCGCAAGGAGATGGCCTAGGGGCGTCGTGGAGGCGATAGTCGGAGGATTCCAGAGACGTGACAGGCCGCGGAGAAGACAAATTCTCTTTTTTGTATTGTGTCGTTGGCAGCAGTGATAAGGAGCGCCTTGGAGGCGGAATTGCAGTGGCGGCATTTGGCGCCAAGGTTGCGCAACTCCACTGGGATGCAGGAGGGTCAACAAAACTTGGGGCGTTGAGTTGGCGGCAGCAGTGGCTATAGGAGTGACTGGTAAGTTGCATCGCTGTAGTTGGTGATCAACGTACTGCAGAGAGACGGAGGTCACTGTGGCGGCGCTAACAACCAACTTAAGATGCATGTCAAACTGGTACTTCAACGGAGGCAGATGCGCTTAGGGAGTTGATAACGCACTGTTAAAAACACTTCCTTAAATGTTTAGGAAGTAATTAACCTAACGCAGTATGGGACAGTTACCATACTTCCTACTTGTAAATATGCAAACTTTTACATTTGTTACAATACAAGTCTGGTAACTTCAGTACAGATTTGACTGTCTTATAAAAATGGTTAGAAGTGCTTATACCATGGATATCTGGTAAAAAATTCTACAATATATATTTTCCTTAGCGCTCCTATACGTACGTGTCGCAAATTTACAAACTGGTTTTTTAGAGTGGCAGCGACTAGAAGAGTTAAGTTACTGGTGCATTCGAGGTGATGCGCAGTAGACTGTGACACATCACCACCTAGAACCAATAAGGTTGTACACTGATGCTTTATTGAAGACTGTCATCTTTGTATTTAATTCTACTTTCAATGTAATTTGTACTTTTTAATTAATTTCAGTAGTTCTTTCCTTAATCGTCAGAGCCAATTAACGTGTATTTAGTGAGGTTATCACTGTGTGCATAATAGGGTTGTTGTAGAAAATGTAATTCATTGTTATCAAAAACTGTCGACATTCTTGTGTGTGTTTTGATTGCTAGTAAATGAAGGTTTTAATTCAATGTTTAATTAAAAAGTCCTTCGTTTTAAATTATCTCATAGAAAACGTCGGGCATTAAAAATATGTTATAATATGTAGAGTAAATACGCAACAAAATTTGTTGGGATTTACTTTCTAATACAGGAAAAAAAATTACCAACAATGTAATTTTTCATAAATGGCATCTTTCATTTAAGGAAAGTGTAAGAGCTAATTTTTGTAAGAAAAGTGTCATTCAATCAGTTTCCTCAGAACGTGTTCTACACTTGTTAGACTGCAATAATAGTGTTTTATAAACAATTTTAATATTCAATTTTGTGTGTATTTAGCAGTTATATATGTTTTTTTCTAGTTGATGTCTTAAAATAAGTCTTAAATAATTTTAACGAATTTACTTCTAAAAATGTAATGAAATATTGGCTCTTACTATAAACGGAGAGCCCTTAAGATGGGAGTTTCACGTACATTGTAATTTATAAAAACACAAAAATTATTCCTTTACCTATTCAAAATAATAGAGCAGAGTATGCAATTATATAAACACATCGACAAGTATAGTAGTAAATTAACTGGGTGTAGTAAAAAAATTTTTTCACTTTTTTCTTTCAGCTAAAAATTAACTTATTTATAGACGCCAATTTTTTAAGTTTCCATTACTGTTTATGTTAAGATCTGCTAAATGTATTTCCGGGTGTAATGATTGGTAGGCAGTAAGCTTCCATACTTTAGGGGTAGGTGTATGTAGGATCAGTGAGACAAAGTACGTTCTTCCACTGGGGCAGGCGCGCTGTTCTGCCAGTGAATGCTAATGAGGTCGCGAGCAAAGGGAAGTCGGAGGAAAGGAAAGGAACTTAACGGTTGCCGGAGGTGAGTGGTACGACAGGGATGGGAGAGGATGGGATGTGAGCGCCGAGACGCACGTGGCGTGGCCACGACAGTCACAGCTCGACGCCGCGATGAAACACAAACACTGCGAACACACGTCTACGGTAGATTGCCTCGGGTGAACGTGGCTTGCACAGTCCTCGCCATTCAATTCCTATCAACTCGCTTGTAGTGGCTTCTTAGACGTTCTGTTCATGTCTTGAATGCGCTCCTCCACAACCCTTCGCTCCCTATCGAGACAATCATTAAATTTATATGAAGAGCCCACGACTTATAGTGACAATAATTTTGCAAAAGTATTTTATTTTTCAATGCCTTACGTGCACATCTGCGTCTGTGCTTCATAATTATTGGCAAATTGTATTATAGCGAGAGATGATAGTTTGCCTACTTGCTGGGTTTGAACGCACGTTCAGCTTACCAGAACATTACTGGATTTCGCTTGTACGTGAAGCTGTTGCCCTATTTGACAAAGCCAATAAGGATCCCGCTATTGTAATGTTTGATGCCAGTTATTAGTCTGCAGACACTTACGTTGTACCAGACGTACATCTGCCTATCATTTTATGTTGCAAGAAACTACAGCGTTTTTAAGGGAATGTTGGCATAAAACATTTCCGCGATATAGAGCCAGCGATTTTTGGTGAAAAGAATTCTGCAACAGTTTGTTCCAGTGTCGTAGGTGCACATATGTTTCTCTGCTTCATGATCAGTGATAGGAGGTTTTTAACTTTCGGCGTCTCGGGGTCCTACCCGCAAATCACGGACGTGTGGTGTCGCAGGAACATTGTTCTGGTTGGTGCAGTCAAATGTGCCACGCCTCTGCCCTATTATATTCTGCCAATAACCACGAACCAGAGTTGCAGGTGTGCACGTAAGGCATTGCAACAAGTTGTTGCAGAATTACTTTCACACAAAATCACTGACTCTAACCATCATCTCTAATTGTGACACAGGCATGGCTCATTTGACTGTGGCAACAGGAACAAGGTTACTGCGACACAACACATCTATGATTTGCTGGTGGAACCCCGAGACGCTGAGAGTTAAAAATAGCCAATCACCTGCCATTAATCAGAGCTTCATATGTGCACATAAGGCATTGAAACAAACTGTTGCAGAAATAATTTCGCGGAAAACCGTGGGATCTATTTATACAGTTTGTCCAGAAACAAACGCACAATAAGCACACTACGCGAATCTTGGGCCAAATTGGAGACGATAATGTTGTACGATGCCGTTTTATATGCACAATGTGGCAACATAGCATAGTAGTTAGTTTCCTCTTGTGCTCAACATATGTCTTACTTATCTTACTACTACTGTTCTGACTAGCATATTATGGGCGCAAGTTAAAATCCCAGGCAGTCTAAACATGATTCTACGTTTACTCGACGTAATATACATAAAATAATACCTGGACGTGGAGCGCAAGAAGGGACTATCTCCGTACAGGGTTGTCAAGATCGTTCATGTAAAACGTCATCGTACAGTGTGTTTCGATTCAACACAGAACTGGCAAGTGGGCTGCCTACCCACCCGCAACCGGCTTGAATTCTGCTCGCGGCGCGCTAGCGACGGAGCTACGTTCGATTTCACTGGTTGCCGCCTTCTTACGCAGCATTCTAAACGGTTTAACTCTTTCAACATATATTTACACAGACTTTGGAATATGTTTCAAC